>VXBJ01004042.1:576126-601699 GCA_013400055.1 Nycticryphes semicollaris
AAAGAGATAAATATCAAGCAGGTAATTCAGTGCTTGAAATTAATAAAACAGCTGCTGATAATGAATTAACCTAGGAATTATGCAAAAGTTGTGAGTGTCCTGCAGTTACACTCCAGATAAAGCTGCTCAGTTGGCTGGGTATCACTGTTGAATAATTCATCCAAATAGTTTCTCTTAATGTATGGACGGAAATGCAAGTGCAAGAAAGCTCCCAGGAACATCATCAGAGCTCTTATCTCTGAAACGATGCCAGCATCACATCACTGATGCTGCAGGTATTCCCTAGTTCCATGCGCCAAGGATGCACATGAGCAATGTGCCACAGGAGCTCGGGGCAAACGGGGAGGTTCCTATTTTGCAGGTTAAAACCAGCAATCATCTTAGGGAAAAGGAAAAAAACGATGCTTTCCCCAGGAAAAGTGGAAACATAATTTGAGGGAAACTAAAGGCTGCCAGCACGGTGACATTGGATTGTTCCATTGGAATTACCTACCCTATCGTGTCTGGCAGAATAACTTCTGATATGTATAAAAACTGAGAATATTAATAAAACAGCAGTTGCCATTGGTGTCTATGACAGAACTTGCATCTCATCAGGCATTTCATACCTAGACAGTTTTTTTGAAATTTCTGGGTTTGTTCTGGCTTGGGGGTTTTTGGTCCATCTATTTTTCCTAAGGTACTGCTATTGCTTTTTACCAGCGTGTGGAGCAGTAATAGTTTAAACGCTGGTAATGTTCTCATGATATTATTACCACTTTAAAACAGTCAAAAGGGACAAAGAGGACAAAATAACCCTAAGTCCAAAGAAACAACTGTATTTGCAACTTCGGTAAAATTCTGAAATTATAAACATTTTATTGCGTGCCTTGCAATGAAGTAAGAAGTGTCACCGCATACTCTGCTGTTAAGCTACAGGAAAGTCAATACGTTCTTCAAATAATTATCTAGAAATCAAATGTTCTCCTGCCTTCATCTTCTTCCATCCTTTACATCAAAGCCAGACTTGACCTCTTTATTTTTAGCAACACTATTCATTCTGACCTCAAGCACCTAAGAAATTATTCCCTACGAGATGAGATGAGAACAGTTCTCTTATAAAAAACACTCATAATAATCCCATGGAAGGATAGGTTGCATTATTTTCAATAATGACTGCAGATCCCACCACTACCCCTTCCCTCAGCCTGCCATCCCACATGTAACCTGACTTACAGCTATTTTCTAACAACAAGGATCATGGATCCCCATGAGGGAGGGAAAAAGAGGACTAAGTCACAGTTCTAGTGGTCACTGATGGTTACAAACTTTTGGAGTTTATGGATACGCCAGCTACAGCACTAAGGGATCATTGCAGACAGAACATTTTAAGAATGTTTTTAAATAGGTGTGTGGACAGATGGATTCGCAGCAAGAGACCATCTGATGACAGATAAAGTGAACGCTGTTTATCTGATGATTACAGAGCTAAGGAGTTTATCACAGTTTTCACCTAAGCAAGATTTACCCTTGCGGTACCAACCTTCCTGAAACTGAAAAACCCCCGAGAAAGTCCATTATCACACAAAGCACAGACAGGCAGTTGGCTTCTTCCATGATATAATTCTGTCATGCTAGTTTCCAAAGTGACAGCAGTCACACGTACTATAAAGGACTTGGGGAAATGATGATTTTATACTTTGGATGTTTTAGTAAAAAAAAATAAAAATTCCTGACATGCCTAGCATTGTCACCAACTCTCAGCGGATCAAACACAGAGATTTAATGTGATTAATAAAAGATCCAGCAATAATGTAAATGAGATAGAATAATAAAAGCCACAACGCTTGGTACCAAACTACTTAATTTTTGCAAACTACTTAATTTTGGTCTAAGAGAAATTTGAGTTCTCTTTCAATGACCTTACTCCAAAGCAAACCATAGTTGTTAATCACCTACTGAAGTAATGGCAGAATTGATCTGTGGGTTTCTTGGAGCAAAACAGGACAGAGGAATGGCTCCCTGCATTTGCAGGAGGTGCTGGTGCTCTTACATCCCACCAGGCAGCTGCAGCCATGGACTGTGAAAATGCCTGCATTTTATCCTCGGCACTTTCAGCTCTGGGACTTACCTTCTGTCACTGTTTCTAAACTGCAAAATGAAATAAATTCTCCATAGTCAACGTTAATTATCAAGGACCATATAAATAGGTCAGAAACAAAGTTACAGCTCATTGTATTACTGTACTAATATAATTTACATGTTTAATAGCAGGCACGTGCTTCCAGTGTGCACACCCAATACCGATTTTCTCCATTTAGTCAAGTTGAAATTTTCAGCATATTTTTAACAAGCCATTTACATCTAGCGTTCATGAAATCTGCAGCCCTTCCATGGCAAAGCTTTTCCTTGTCCAACCACAGCATTTAAAACGTTCTTCCTGAGCAGCCACCAGTTACAACATTAAGACAGTAAGTGGCCACTGTGCAATTTCTATGGAAAGTGACTACGTTGCAGTTATAATCATGGCAATTCCAATTAATGTGCCTCTTTACTTTCAGAGTTACACATCACTGCATCACTTAAAGGAATATTTTTTTAAGCATCAAAAAAACTCTGCTGATCAGTCCTGCTGTATGCTACTCCTTGGGAGAAGGTTAAGTCATCTCAATCCTGTTCTTCAAAAAGCCCTATTTTGTAGTATTTAAATATCAGTTGATAAGTTTATCAATTCAGTTTAACTTTTATCAAGTTAATGATCTGACTTTTTATAAAGTAAAGCCCATTTCCAAAGCTTATTTCCATCTTCTTTCACACAATTAAATAATTAAAAAACCTTGCAAGGAATCTATACTTCCATTTATGTTCAGCTCTCCAACAAATGCTTTGTAACAAGAATTTGCTTTACCTCTGGCCTTACTGGGTCTTCAATGCCAACAACACAAATGCAAGTCAGGTCAGATAAAATGTCGTTTTCATTGTCCCAGTCAGGCTCTGGGCTGCTGTTAAAGTCTCGGAAAGCAACACAGATAGTTCTCAGCCCATCACAAGCCATAGGTTCAATCACTTTCTTCACCATTTCGTCTCGGTCACGTGGCCGGAAGATACGAGGTTCACCAGCTGCATTAAGGATCCTGGAACATCTTTTTTTGGTTTTGAGAAAAAAAGAAAAAAAAAAAAAGGAAAAAAAGAAGATAGCTGCTTATTTGCATGACTGATGAAAAGCATTTCTTTGTATCTTTCTTTTTTTGATGGCAAGTTTTACATTTCTGGTGTAAATTTCTAGGTTAAACAAGAATATTCACTACTGAAATATCAGAGAATTTGTTTGTAACTTATTACAGAGACACCAAGAGCCCTTCAACCACTGTTTCCTTAATGCCCATGTAAAAAGTGAGCTGACAGCTTAAAATGAAATTGAAAAATCCTTACTTCCCAAATGGGGTGAACATGAGGAATCCATTTGTAAACTACTGAATGCAGACCCAATTCTTTGGGTGGCCAAGGATAAGAAATATAAGCCAAGGAGTTTTGCAAGAGTGGGCACTTGAAAAAAAAAACAAAAAACAATGTAGAGAACAGAACCAGCTTATAATATTAAAGTGTATTATAATTCGGCTGTGAGTAGCAAATTCTAAGTCCTAAAATTCCCACATATGTCTTAGTGACAGGATGTTTCGCATTTTGGAAAAACACAGAAACTGGTCCATTGAACTTACTTCTTCAGAACAATTTCAGAAGCTCCTTTGCTGTACATTCGGAAGCTGCCATCTGGCATCTTAATAACAGTACTCATGGACTTTCTGACAGAGTTGAATGTGTAAACTTTATAGAGTTTCTCCTCAGGGATCAGGTTCCGAACAGGCTCATAATCCTGCTTCAAATCCAGGACAAATCCTAAGAGGCCACACTCCGTCTTATTGCCCACCTGGCGAGGCAGGCCACCCTCTTTTTCTGGTGGCTGCAGAGAAGAAAATATTAGATATTAATTGCTTTAATGATAAGCAGTATTCAATGCCTTCTAAACAAATAATGACAAAGTCACTGTGTACAGTTTTAAGATCTGAAATTCTAACTGTGCAATCATCTGTCTTCCGATTTTTAAAAGCTTGCAAAATATCCATCGAGCTTTACCAGACCAGAAGCAGCTACTCACAGTAAGGGAAACTTCTCGAGACAGCTGCATTTGTCCTCTCACATTTAGTTTCTTCTGAATTAGCTATTGGCAGTTGAATAGCCTGTGGTAGTCAGGCAATGCGTTATTAAACATGAAACAGCTTTCTTTAGGTTTAAAAATAACTACTTCTCATTTGTCACAGAGTATTTCCTTTTCTCACTTGCTTTGAATTATATTGTTTTGCTGACTTTCATGGTTATAATGGTGAGATAAAGAAAGACCTAAGCTTTCCCTCCCTCCCCCCACTAGGCACTTTTAATGTAAAAATAAACCTGCATCTCATCACAGCAGTAAATCTCAACAAAGAAACATACATTTCATTTACAAACTTTGCTTGGAGGTGTAAATACACCCCAAACAAACATTCCTGTGTTGTCAAGACTCCAAATTGACTTAAACCAACCCAATGTGTGAACTACAGACTGCTGATAAGTTAAATTTGCTTTAGTTCTGTTGCATTAGGAAAGTGTGCTTAAGTATAATTCAGCCGTCACTTATGGGAACCAAAATTAGGAAAGTCCCTTCATAATTTAACTTTGCATTGAACACAGGTTTTGATTTGACTCAAGGCACAACCGTAAGTCATCATTTTCAACATGACCGAGCTTTTTGCCTCATACTTTGCAGAATTGGGACTGCAGGACTATATTCGGAATCCATGTTTAATTTCACTGTAGACTTTCAAATTCAGTCTACTTCAGCAATGGGATTCCTTGGTAGATGGAATTCCCTACATTGTCCCTCAGTGAGATGAGGGATAACGTAGGGAATGATTAAAGTTGGAAATCAGTAATCCTTCTCAGATTTGAATTCTTGCAACAAGTACAGCCACAAAAAGGGAAAGGGGAACCTTTCAGAAACAACTAGCAAGTAAATGTTCCAGATCACCACCAACTGCAGCTGGTTTAAAAAATGAAGGTCAGATAGATAATAATAGACTGATCTAGAACTGAAGTAGGCAAATGAAGACAGATTTCCCATAAGAATTCTCTTTCAATCAACAGGAAAGTCTATACCCGCTGACGGATAGATTAACATAATTTCTTTTTCAGACAGGTGCATTATGGCGAGCAATACATAATAACCTAAAAAACCTTTCTCAAAGAGCTTTGTCCTTCCAAAAAGAATTGTAACATCTTTCTTCTATATGAACCATCGTTTTTACTGAGTTATATGGGTCATATTTGTGTTTCTATGACGTTTTACATTACTCCAGCATCAATGTAAAACACTGACACTCAGCAAAAATGCTAATATGATATATTAATTTTATTATACACTCTAACAACTTGCCCTGCTATAATCCCATTATATTGTGATGTAACTTCCCTCTGGATTCTCAAATTCACTTAGGAATCCCTAATTTAAAACCCAAGAGCTTGTAGTTATGTATATCTGGAAGGATTGTTACATTCAGTGGATATGAAAAATCTCAGTTAGGAGTCAAAAAATAACCTTTAAAACACCGTTTTGTTTAAACAGAGTAGGTTCATTTCCCTGACATTGCAGGCACACAGTCCCTGAAATGTGCTACAAACTTCAGCTTTCTCAAAGCAACGGAATAGTCAACTTCACCGCCTGGGGAGAGATGTCAGGAAAGGTTGATTTCTCTGTGCACATCGTATCAAACTCTTTGCATTTTAGATCTAAATCCTCATTTATGCTCGAGTTCTCTCTGCCGCTGAAGTCAGTGAATCTCGTCACTGACTTGAATGTGTCTGTGATCAAGCCACTAGGAAACACCCACTGTCTCAGAAATTGTCACAGCCAATGAAAAACATAAATTTACTTCCATCCAAGACTAAAATCCTAGACAATAGTTAATCTATACATATGGTTTCATCATGACCTGATGTCAGTGGATATTGAGAAAATAAAAATCTACCCACGTCTCACCGTGTATAAAACTAAATGTCAGAGTCCTCCAAAGATTATTTTTATTTTGACAAAAAAGGAGACCACACTCTCCTCTTCTTACGGTGATCTAAAAATAGATTTCTTTCAGTGAAAATATTTTGAATGCAAACACGTAAGCAAGGGGAAAAAATACCCATGAAAAGAAAACGAACAGACATTTCAGAAAGGTTTCAAAATCTTACAAGTGGCCGCCTCTCTCCAGAGCAGCTGCTGTCTCCCTATTCTTTGTACATTACATTATAATAAAGCATATGGTGGTGAGAGCTGGCAAGGGGCACTTCCTTTCCTGCACTGTCTCAGCTCAAAATCTATATGCCAAAGCCAGTCTCCTTGCAGATTGGTCTTGACAATCCTTTGCAGAAGCTGCTGGCTTTGAAAACTTCCCACTGTGCTGTATATAAATTTATTTCTTGCTGAAATCTGCAGCTTATGGCACCCAGAAAACAAAAGGACAATCCAAAGGGGATACTTTTGAAAAATTAACTAGGAACAACTTTATTGACGGCTCACAGAATGAAAGCCCTTTGACAACACAGGAGATAAAGCCTTTGAACTGTGGTTTGCAGATAGGACCTTAGTCTGTTTGAATCCTCTGCTTCTCAGTGAAAGATCTTTTGCTACTCACAAGACAGCTACATACTGTACCATCTTCGACTAGAAAGAGACTCATCCAATGTCTTCCTCCAACAACTACTTGTAAAACGTTTTCAAATGTTTCTTCCAAGTCTTTATATGTACTAATATTTCAACTGTAAGCAAACACTTGCCTACAAAAGCAAAACAAACTGCAGACAGATGTTAAAAAATGTAGTTGCTGCAACTATCAAATCAAAATAGGTTTCTAGGTCAAAGTACAGCTGTATTATTGAGGCTTAAAAATACCAACCCAAAAGCTAGTATTGACCTAATACTGAATTTGTGTTACAAAAGGAATTTTCAGAATTATTTCACTGGAAAATAAATGACTAATAAAACAGGTTAAGAAGGAAGAAAAAGAGAATGGTGGGCATAACTTAAAGAGGTGCTTTAACTTCTAGGAAAATTAGGAAAAAATTAGGAAATTATAGTGCTTCCGTTTTTTACCTTAACACTTACTAAGCTTCATTTTTCTCATTGCCCCTTTTGATGTGAAAAGAGATGACCTGGCAAGAAGATCCAAGTAGTATTCCCGAATTAAAATTTTAGGATTTTGTTTATAATCTCAAGTCTTCATTTGTTTTATGTTATGTTTCTGTGTTCTACAGATTGAACTACTTCTCTAGAATAATGGATGTAAAAACAGCAATTTTCTTAATATAAAAATGCACTTTGCTAGAATATTACATCCCATATTGAACGTTCCATTTCAACTGTATTTGCGATAGGCAGCAGGCAGAGCAAAATGCATTTTTAAAATTAAATTGCGACAAATTTATATACTTTATTTACTCAACAAAAGAGAAAAAGGACCAGGATGTGCAGGAATTCTCTCTGTATATTTAAACGCTATTTAAATGTTTAAATTATTATATATCTATAAAACATAAGGTAACCCAGAAGGATGAACACTGTTCAAACCATGTAATATTTTTATTTTTCATTCCTAATACCATAAAAAGTAGAACTACTGCAAAACTATAGCACTGTCAAATTCAGACATATTCCCTTGTTACATAATTTGAGTCAATGCTTTAAGGGAAGACATCTAAAGCAAGATCATAACACAGATTTGTAATCAAATGTGTATACTTTTCATAGATATAAGCTCATTCAACTCATTTCAAGCTAAACCGAAATTACTGTTTATCTTGGGGAAAAACTTAGAAATGGAAGGAGTGAGTTCTTTCTAGCCACGGTTTAAGATTCTGAAACTTTGCTTGACTAAATACAATTTTCAATTACTAAATGGGAAATGGTTTCCAAAGATGGGTTGAATGGCAGTAAGAAAGCAGCAATACCAGACATCAGCTGTTGTAGTTTTCATTGATGATTTCTCGGGGCTCCTGGTAACTACAGAAATTCAACAGCAGCACCACTGCTTCTTCTGTCTCGTAGAACGACTTTTTCCACAGATCCTTCAACCCCACCTATAATCTGCATTCTGGTGGCCAGACTCCAGGAACGGATTTGCTTCATCTTTCTCTGCTGTTCTTTACTATTTATTGTCAGTTTACTGTTTGCTAGCTGTATCATCTCTGCGTTAGGAACGCACATCCCTGCATAAGAGTGCAATAGGAACTCTGATAAAGCTTCTCTGGAAATAGGCTGGGGTTGACACGCAAAGATTCTCTTACAGAATTTTTTATTTCTACTTTCAGTTATTGTTTGGAAATCTTACTATAATAATCCCATCTGACTTATCTCAAAAAATACTGGGGAACTTTCCTTTGGTTTTACTGAATTTCTGCCCACGTTACACTCCCAGTGCCATCCCAGTTCAGAACATGCTGCTGGCTTTCTGGGCAAACCACAACTGACATTAATTACACACCTAACTAGGAGAATACTAATTAACCAAGCTCCAACAATTCTATTAGAATTCCTGAAAATCATCTTTTCATAGGTAAAATCGAAATGGCGGCCTAAAGATAAATTTCACTACAAATACCTAGCATCACCCCTATAACTGTTAAAATGTTATGAATTTACTCTCCTAAGGCCTTTAAACTAATCTTTGTATCTTGTGCAGATTCTGACCTTTGCTGCTCTTGAGGAGGCATCTAGAATACTACTGACTTGACTGATGAAGGAAAGCCTGGTTTGTCCTCAGATTATTTAGAACTTTAAGTAGTTTTTCATGTTAAAGATTAATGTTACCTCTGTTTTATACAGAGCACTGAAAGCAACATGCTTGCTGATAATACATATGCTCTTTTACAACTCAGAGTCATCACTGCAAGGCACAGTGCCACTGAAATTCAGTTAAAATCAAAAGACAGTTTGAAATGGGGTCAGCATAAGGGATCAAAAAAACCCAACCAGTTAACAACTGGGAGCTGGCTGTGTAATCATCTTGGCATCAGAAGAAACAGCCCGTGTTACCCTTACCTACCCTCTCCATCTCACCCACTGCATTTAAAGCCCAACATTCAAAAGTCTAAAGGTCTGATTTTTGTTTTTAATTCTTACATACACTGCCGAGTAGTTCTCATTCTGTGTGATTCTTTGATTCACTTATATGGCTGTTCATCAGAAAGTAAAACTTCTTTTAACCCTCAGAGGATAAAAACTTTTTATGCACTCAACTGATACAGGTCTCTTTCTTTACTTCATTTCAAGCTCAGGCAAATCATTTAAATTCCAAAGAACTAGGGCACATAATGGTGTTACACAGTGCTGTACGGAAAATACTGTAGGGTGGCATGCAGTACGTTTTGAGGAACACTAATACAGCTCATCTAAAATAAAGTTAATAGGTTTAAATAAGAAATTCGATTGTGAAAAGTTTCTGACAGAGAGCAGACTTGCAGGAGAAAAAAAAAGATACTTCTGATTTTGAGCTCAGGGAGTATCAAAAGCATGTTTTGTAGGAAAAAAAAATCACGAAGAATCAAACGGAAGGTAATGGGAGAAGGGAGGGTGTTTTAAACTACTCCCTTATTACCAAGTCTCCCCCTTGTTCTTTAAACACTTCGTATGTGATATATACACTTAAACATCTCCAATACAGACAGAGGAACATGGAATGGTCAAATTTAAACTCAGTGGAAGGAACAGGATTAAGAGAAAAACGTGGTTTTACACAGATGTGGATCGGTAATCAAGCACATCAGCAGTATCCCCTGGCATAAAAAAAGGTCTAAAAGAAAGAAGAATATAGGGAAGGAAATAATAAATGGACCACACAAATAAATAATAAATACTTAAATATCATTATTAAACTTAAATATTTCACCACTGCTGCCCTGAATTGATGTATGTCAGGTTTTTCTATTCTGAAATGACAGATAAAGGGGATACAACAGGTACATCCTTTTGCTTCCCGTCATCCACAAAGCCCTAATACCCACAGCAGCTCCACTTCTCGTGAAAATGTGCACCAAGTCACCTCAGGTTCTCACTATTTACTCTAGGCACCAGCAGCCACCATCATAAGCCTATCAAAATCAAGGGAACTTATCCCAAATCCTGACTGACTGGCACTGATTTGTTATCCAGCATGATACGCATCCCAGATCTAGGCAACCTAAATTGAAAGTACTTGAAACAGCACTCACCATATAAAAAATCTGAAGATTAAAACCAGAAATGTAAACACCACCACTGTGTAATGGTAAAGTTACACATGTATAAGTTATTACTTCATACTAGTGGCTAGCGAGGCCGCTTCTCACTGAACCAGCCCCTTCATTACTCCTTGTTGAATGCAGACAGCAGTCTCACAGACTCACTCTCGTGGTTAGAGACTGACCAGGACATCCCGCTGAGTTCAGTTATGCTGCCTCACCAAGAAATGGTCAGCAACAGAGAAGTGGTTTAACAGATTCCCCACCACTGCTCTGACGTACTGCACCCTTCAGTTGACACTCAGAGCAGTGACAGCAGCGTCGTTTGGCACCGCACCCCAGCACAGGCTCCCCTCTTGTCATTTAGCAACCATCAGATCTGCTCAAATTTCCTAGGAAATCAGCAAGAGGAATTTTTGACTCATTACCGTGTAGGGTGCAAGAAACACCCTATCTGTAGAGTAGCCAGAACGATGCAATTATTAGGTACAACCAGCATAATCAGATCTACCACAACAGTTGGAGGATATTCAAATCCAGGCTTCCTGCATCAGATCAGCTCTGATACAGGGTAATTATTTAACCTTTAGAAGGAAAATGACTTAATAGTTATTTGAAGACAGACCTGAAAATGACGCAACAATCAATTTAACTAATGCAATGCTGTGGTACCGTGTAATTCTCATTGCTGGCACTCGAGATGGATACAGCCTTATTCAGATATAACATTACATTACAATGGCATATTTCAACATCTCTTGTTGCCTCAAATAATAGCAAGGCAATAATCATATAAAAAGGGGCCAGCAGTAATTATGCAATGTATCCATGTGACATTTCCTAGCACTATGTCAAAGTTAAGAGGGCAGCAGTGATGTGGCTCAGTGAATATGGACTCATGCTTGTTTCAGCTCACGTAACAGAAACAAGGAAAAAATTATACTATCCATCAATTCCCCCAAGAGTGATTATGAAAGAAGATGCAATCATGCATGAAGAACAGACTGAGAGGCTGGTGTGACAGCCTCTGCTCCCTCTCTCATTGACTGTTACCTATTTTTACATTCAAAGAGAGCTAATACTTTGCCCTTAATTTTAAGATCAAATAAAATTGCTCTTTTAATTTGAAGGACAAATTTACCTTTGATTCATTTAAATGATAACAGGATAAGGTCAAAAAATACTTTGGCAAAGATGAGAATTGTTTCTTCTTCTCACTAGTCAAAAGCAGAAGATGGCTATGTTAGTCCTGTCCCGCTACCGTGGGTCGCTCAGGTCCAGCTGAGGTTTGAAGACCTCCAGGGAGGGAGAGTCCATAACCTCTCTTGGCAACCTCTGCCAATGGCTGACCACCCTGACAGTAAAACATGTTTTCTCATGTTCAAATGGAATCTCCTGTGTTTCAGTTTGCTCTCACTGCCTTTTTGTCTTTCACTGGGCATCGCTGAAAAGAGTCTGGCTCTACCTTCTTTCTTCCCCCTCCATCAGGTACTTAGGCAAATTGCTACAGTCTTTGCAAAGAGTCTGAGTCTTCTCTCCAGACTGAATATTTCCAGTGTTTGCATCCTCTAGCTTGCCCATCGGGCGCTCAGCCCCATCACCAAGATCATTAATGAGGTGAACCAGCACTGCCCTCCCTTACTGATCACTGGGATACACCATTAGTGGTCATCTTTCAGTTGGGACTGCATTGTCATCACCTCCTGAGACCAGCAGTTCAGCCAGGTTTTGGTCTACCTCACTGTCCACTTGTCTAGTCCTTTAGTTTTTCTTCATCAGTTTTTTATGTGGCTCTCAAGAACAGAGGACGCAAGTTAAAAATAAAAGGACAAAACATACTAAATTTTCAGACATGAAAATTGTTAACACACGTGAGCAATTTGCACAATTCATAAGAGAGTATTACTCCAAGACACAAAGAACTTGTTAGAACTAATTAGAAGAGAAAGTGTTATTTCCTTCATCTTCACAACCAGAGAGAAAGTTGGATAGCTATTGCAGAAGCAATATCTGAGGTAGTTAACAAAGCTAAATTTAACTACATTTATCTCTGTAATTAATTCAATTGGGCCCAGAGCAAGGATTTCTGACTTCAAATTATGAAAACATTAACTTAAAAAATTTTAAAATTAATAAAAACTTTTCATAAAGTCCTGCACGTGTAACTGAACAGTACTTATTCTAAGGAACTATGCATTGGCACCGATGTTATATTTATACATTACTTTTCATTAGCAGCTTCGTAATCAAAAGACACATGAGTTACTCCTTTTCATCTCCTAATCCATTTTGGTTCTCTAATTTGAGCTTTTACCTTTTGTAATAAATAGTTAACATTTCAAGATTAGAATTCTTAAAATAGCAGGTTAGGTGCCTTTTAATTTGAATAATACAAATAATTTTTTTAAAATATCTCAATTCAAAATGACCCCAAATCATGGCTGAATTTAAACAGAGGTAGATTAACACAGCACATTAAAGAACTCTGCCTTGTTATGACACCACTGATTAATCATAGGTGTGATTAGGATGCTCCAGCCTTAGTGGTTCCAGACTAGATGAAATGGAATTTTACAGGAAGAGTTTTTTCTCCATATTTTCCCCAGAAGAGTCTGGGTGTATTTATCGATGTTATAAGATTGTATAAGATGCTATTCCTCTGTATGTGGGGATTTCCCTATCATTATTGATCAAAACCGTTCATATGTTCCATGATAATATATAATTTAAAGACAACTGGGTTCACAAATTTTGAAAAGAATGCTTTTCATTTCCAGATTTGGACATTAAATTCTCCACAGTTACATTCACAGGGAGTTCACTGGCAATTGTTAGATTTATAGTGGTGCTTTGTTTAAGTGCAACAAGAACTGTTGACAAGTAGCCTATATAATCAAAATAATTAGCCATAGCAATTGTTATTAACTTTAATTAACAACCAGTTTACTTTAAATATAGTCTAAGTACAAGGTTTGAGTTAAAGCTAGTTATAAAGAAAGAAGCAAGAGCATGTTTCTCCCCTATTACCGTTAGAATTGAACATAGACCAGAGTGGCAAATGTGACATTTCTAAACCAAAGTGATTAAAATTGAGAACAGATTAATGATTTTATAACTTTCTGATAATTTGCTCCATATATTTGGCAAAAGCTTACTGTATTTTCGTGAACGAGAAGCGAGCTAAACATTTTTCTTGAAGTGCAAAAGAGAAATTGGACTTAATTGCAGAACTGTAATTGGTACCTCCATAACGACAACCCAAACATCTGCTACCTTGTTTCAGACCTATTAAACGGAGGTTTTACTGCATGCTGGTATTAGACTGGCTTAATGAGTGGTGCAGACACAGAAAACACAGACAGGAGACAAACCGAATCATGTTGAGCTGATCAGGTAGTGAAAATTTAATTTCAAGGCAATGTCTGCAGTTTAAAAAGTGTATTTCCAAATTAGAACCAATAGCAGGGATTTTCATGTTTCTGCCAACATTATAGGCATTAATGCATGTATTTTAGGCCTGATAACTCATCTTTAAGATTTGAGGAAACAGAGATAGATTTTCTTTAGTTATAGCAGTGATCTAACTAGGAATTGTACATTTGGAACATGTTCTTGGGGTCACTCTAAGACACACTCCAGTCGTCTACCAACCGTTTTCTCCCTGCCGTCTCAAGACTTTCTCTCACCAAGGTTGTCTATGAAAACCTCATTCAATGTTTCTGAATGCGTGATCATCCAAATTAGTAATGTAATCTTCCTCACTTTTAAGTAGTTAATTAACTTTCTTAACCAAAATCACATTTTTAAAAAACACCTCCACTGGTATCCCAAAGTGCTTCTCCTGCACGCTCTCTTCTCACCATTGAATGGGGGGATTTCAGCCCCAAAATTGTACGACACACACCATCTATTCTACATTATCTAATTATACTAACTCTCATGTTAATTTGTATAACCTTTTTACTAATTAGAACTGGAAATCTTGTAGTGCACTGTGTCATTACATCATCATTTCAGGCTAATGAATTGGGGGAAAAAACCCAAACCGTGCCACTGTGATAATGATCACACTGTACAAGAGTTTAATCAGCACATTAAATAACAGCAAATGCATGGCCTTTGCATATGCACATTGAAAACCTGAATTTCAACAAAGGAAACAGTATTTAGATGTGCCTGATCTGTGCATACAATCTTCGTTTGCACAAAACTTAGGAATACTTTGGATTTTCTACTTTTCTCCTAAATATATCTTAGGAAAACTACATTTCTAGAAAGGCAGAAAGGCTTTTCAGATAAATAAAAAAAAAATCAGTCTTAATACTCACTGCCTTTCTGGCTGCAGCACAGTAACAAACAATCTGTATAGTTTAAGGTGCTAAATTTAGTTAAGTGCAAAGCAAATCTAGCCACATGAAACGTAAAAGGAAGTTTTTTCACTTGACTTAAGCTACTGATTACAGCCCATCATAATTATAGATCTTCTCTGTTAATAGGACTCATTTCCAGGGTAAGGCAGACTATTCTTCAGACGTCCGTTTCTAAATGATTCTAAAAATACTAACAGCAGGTCTTTCACTTATGCCATGGCCTCCTCTTCAAATCTATACTAGCACCTATCAGCTCAAATAATTTTTTAAGTTGGTTGTGGTTTTGGGCGGCGAGAGAAGTACATGAGCTCAAGCGTATATAATATGTTAGAGCAATACTAATCTAATATTTTCTCAGAGGGTTTGTGGGTTTTTTTCACCATTGGTGGGATAATGTTTGAGAACTGTATTATAAACTCAATCCTTTGGCCAGTCCCTCGCCTCGTCATGATGCTAAGAAGGATGCTTTTCTGGGCAGCACACCAGACTGTGAGATTGCAGACAGTTTTTATCTGATTATTCATTCAGAAGGAAATGGCACAGGAATGATGGAGAGGTTGAACATCCTGTCCTCCTTTTCAGGAAAATTCTCCCAGAAAAACTTGTCTCTCGTCTCTTCCAAATATATAGTCTTGGCAAACCGGCACTGAGCACTGTCAACCCGCCTCCTCTGGACTGAAGCCTAAGGTACCTTAATTCTCTGCTCACTTGGATAAGTAGAAACCACAGAAAGAAGAGCAATGGCACAAGAAAAACACAGGGGAACTTTTAACTTGCTCAATACTTCCATTCAGTGTTATGTACAATGAGCTCCCTCTACTACCAACACTCATTCATAATTTCATCAGAAGAGATGTGCCAGTGTCTCCATAAAGACCTGTCAGCAGCCAGCCATACCCTTGCTCTGTGAGCGCTGACACACGTGAGACAGTAGTAGTGCTTCGTCCAACATTTTTAAGACTTCCTTCTAGAAGCTTACTTTTTCCATGCAAAGTGTCTGCCAAAGCAGGTCTGTAATCTCTTCAGTGATGCTAGGGACCAGTATAGTTTTCACTGTGTTAAAATACTCCAGCAACCTTTCCTTTGAAACCTTTCCGTTCCCTCTGCTAGACTCCAGCTGGGAAAAGGATTTTATGCATCGGACACCTTCTGCCTCCTGTCCATCAAAGGCATATGCCCCTGAGAAATCAGATCCATCAAAGTCAGATGCCTTTGAGAAGTCAGTACCCCGTGCAGTTTGCTCAGCATCTGTGGTTACAGATTGCAGAACCCCATCCATTCCAGAGATTTTTCCGGCTTATCTGGCACAATTTTTAAAAGCAGAAAGGCCAGCATTTTTGGCCATCTTTCCACCCTTGCTTGTAAATAACACAGAAATACGATTGATTGGAAGGCAGAGAAGCCAAGAGCTTCACGCACAAGAAGAGAAAACTGGAAGCTCGAAAGAAAAATCAGTAGTGGGGGCTTCCTACAGGAGAAAGCAGGAACTAGAATTTGAAGCACAGTTTTTTACTTAATGTATATTTAGTACCAACTTTCTAAGATGATCTGTAACTCAAAAAATAATATTTTGCTTACATTAGAAGAAATATAAATCTTATGTGCAATTTAGTTCACAAAGAATAATGCCAATTCAATTTAAAGTCTTTTTCAAGTCTGTAAGATAAGGCCTGCACGTTTATTGCTCTGAAATTAGAGAGATGTTCTCTGTCACATACTTTATTGCTGATCTGCGGTATTTCAGGCATTGCACCAGTTGAGGGGTTTCGGGGCTGGGTCCCCACCCCAGAAGAGTAAAACACACTGGAGTTCTGAGAGTAAAAAGAAAAGTTACTAAAACTATATAATATATATTATGTATTTATGGAACATACATCTGAAAGAAAATTAATGTTACATTTCATTATGAGCTGATTCACCCATCACATTGTTTTCTAATAAGCCTGTTTGTGTAGTTTTTATTATAAAACCACTACCATTTTCTATAAAATCAGCACTAAGTTACCACATTTGGAATTATTATCTTCCTGCTCCTGATGACAGAGAACACAAAGAGAACCTACATGAAAACAGATGTGCCTGAAGCAAGTGGTTTACACCCACTCATGTAAAAACAAAAACTCCCATCAGGAAAACAGACTCCCTGAAAATATCCCCTACAAAGTGTTAATGCTGAATTCTAGTTTGCATATCAATCACCTCCAAAGTGTGATGACTTTCATTCAGGAGGGTATCACAGGCACAAAAACAAGTACATATTAAAATCATTGTGCCAACATATTTAAAACAAACAAACCAACCCTCCTAAAAACAACCAGACACAATAAGCAATATTTATACACTTAGAGAAAACCACTTTGGAATCTCTTACAGGAAAGGTGACTTTTAAAGCCTGCACTCATCAACATGTGTATTTGGAAATAGCTGGAAGTTATTCCTGCAAGTGAATTTATGCCAGTACAAGATGAGTAGAAAATACAAACATGAAAGTAAGATAAATAACATAAAAGAAAATCCTATGCCAGGTAATGGGCAAAACAGCTGTTGCATTATAGCAAGATAAAAATCTAATTTACTCATTTCATACAAGCAAGCAGGAAAAATAAAAAGCTAATGTGGTAAATGATATTATGGTAACAAAAAGCTTCCAAGTGGCTGTCAGTCCTGTTTATAATCTTGCAGTGATTATTTATTCCAATGGGAGTACATGGAGTCTGCAATTACCAAACTGAAGGCAAAGAAGGCCAGTATGAAGGAGGTTATTATTACCTTGTTTTCTGTCACACACAGAGAGATGCTAAAGAACTATCACGTAACTTGATCATAAACTTTTGACTAGCATGAGAGTAATTTTTCATGCTACTTTCTACAGTGCAGGATTATTTATCCATCTTCTCTTCCTGCATTCCTTTGCCGCTGAGGCAGGACTGTCGCTTCTTTCTTCGACAGGAAAGGAGACCAGGAAGGAAAGAAAAGCTCTTTTACCATTACAGCTTTCTGTGTAATGGGAACTTCAGTGAAAGAACCAGCTCTGAGCACAGTACTCTCACCTTCTCTACCTGCGACATTTCTGCCACACTGTGGGGAAACCCGCCTGGCCGCTAAGGAAACTGCTCCCAGGGAGTACCACCACCCCAACTGCTGATCCCAGGGTGGCCCTGCTCCCATCTCCCTAATCCATCCCCCCCCCCTTGCTTAGGGAAATCCATCCCAACTGCTGAGAAGGTTCTGGGCAGCTGATTCCGTTCTACTCCTCACATACTACTCCCAAGAAGCAGACTTGATTGAAAAAAAAGCTTTTAGCCAGCAAGACAAAGCATTGCACCCCAGCAGCAGAAAGCACACGGCTGGGATAACGACATGTCCTGTGCTTCACACATTCATGTTGTCTTTCCTAAGCAGTTATTTCAATTATTAATTCAGTAGCTAATTTAGTAAGAAAAGCTATATTTGTACCTCTTATTGTATATAATTTCAATGGTAAGCGATGCATGAAGATCAATACCCTCTGCTAATTACCGTTCCTAGAAGCAGAGACAATTCAGTACATCATCTATTGTCTCTAATAATCATTATTTACACAGGAAATACTATGCACACTATAGGTTGGTTTTTTCCCTCCTAGATTATTCTGAGAAAATGCTTACAAAAGACTTTATGAAACAGGTTTAAAGAAAATATTGTTGGGGATCTTTTTGTGAAACTTCCAGATATGTACATTCCCCAAAACAACTTTAAAGACGTTTTCAAAAAGGCCTTTACTATATTGGAAGTGATGCAATTAAGAAAGGTGAAAGGAAAGGACAGTAAATTTTAGCAATTTGACTAAATATTGTGTGTGTGTCTACATACCATTCTTGAGACAATTTCTTTTCATCCAGTTGAAACAATAGACAAGATTAATTCAAGTGTTTGACAAATGAAATCAGGTCTATAAATTTAATTTTAAAAAATAATAAAATCTTTAAGAAATAAGTGTACTTTGCACACCTTTTTAAAGACCGTTTCTGATATGAGCATTATGTCTCCCAACAACCCAGTTAACTGCACTTCTTGGATGCAAATTCATTCCTCACAAATAAAAAGAGCCCTTCACCTGGCTACCACATCCATGTTCTCAACACCCACAGGATATTTTCATCTCTTCTTGCAAAGCAGCTCTTGTGTAGGATGCAACTTCTTCTTACGATTCTCATATATTATGGGTTATCTACCCGCTCTGCCAGACTCCCTCAAACCCTTTTTCTCCAAGCAACTACGAAGTGCATTCGTTCCAGTATTCTGCATCAGTCAGAAGAACTATTTACTCTTAACAGTAAAACACTGTGCCAAAATCTCTTGAACTCCACTCAGTATAAAGAAGTTAGAAATTCTGTTCCACTTAGTGAAATAAGATCTTTCATTATATATTCAGGAAAAAGTAATTACACAAAGCAAGAAGGTGAATCAACACCTTCCTTTCTCTCCTAGTACATCTTGATGCCAGAGTCTATGAGCTCCATCCCACTGCTATGTGCCATATAGCCCTGCAGCCAGCCTGCATCCTCAGCATCGCTGTCCCTGGAATCATGGAATAGTTCAGGTTGGAAGGGACCTTAAAGATCATCCAGTTCCAAACCCTGCCCCTGGGCAGGGACACCTCCCACCAGACCAGGTTGCTCAAAGCCCCATCCAGCCTGGCCTAAAACACTTCCAGGGATGGGGCATGGAGGGCAACCACCACCCAGAAAAAAGCCCTCTCAGGGGACCCCTATTCCTCCCTGCTGGAGTTACTTTGGACACCCTGCAGCCCTGTGAGGAGAGGTCTGTCTGAGCGTAGAGTGAAGACCCTTCCTCATCCAGGGCTGTGATAGGAATGCGGTTGGAATCTGGGTGCTGGCAGTAACCTTGGGAATTTCACTGAGTTTTACAAGGTCACATTCATTAGTTGCCTAATATTTACCAACATATGGACTAGCATATATCTACTGCGTTTTCTTTCATTCTACTTCATTTCCTAAGCTGGCAGAAGCTGTGCAAAGAAGTCAATGTTTTGCACTTCCCTGTGACATATCTGTCTTTTTTCCTTGGAGATCATGGGTTAAAGGATGTCGCCACATCCTGCCACATACTGTGCAAATGCAGTAAAATGATAGTCCAGATCCTCAAAGCTGAAAACAGTCTTCCTCATGCAGACCCAGATACTCACCTAATGCAGGCAATAAGGAGCTTTTTTGCTCCCTGGGCGCCAATCAAGTACCAAAGGAAATGTCTAACAATAAGGGTTTCAGCTGGGTCTTTTCCACTGGTGCTGAAAATTACTCAACTAAATACTAATTGTGATCTCTTCTTAATAAGAACACATTCTGCCCATCCAGCAGGCATGTCATCTATGCCCTCTGACAGTTCTCAGGAAATTGAAAAAGGAAGAAATGCTTTTCTGATTAAAACTGAATTTATGGAAGCAAGAGCTCCACAGAAGAGTTCAAATCCCCGGTTTGGGTATCTGGAGTCTCTGTTTCACTTTTGCTCCACAATGTTCAAGATCGATGTACTTTGGCTCCAAGTGCAATCAAAGTATTCCCAAAACGCAGATTTTTTTTTTCAGAGCAAGAGATTTCGGAGCTTCAGAGCCCTTATCACAGCTCACATGCAAAAATGTATCAAGTCTATTACTTCTGTGAGGGAAAGCTATCTAAAGCACAAAGACTGGAAAAGAAAGGTTTTCTGGAGAACAGCTTCACATAAACAGCATAAAAGCACCATTAAAGTTGCTCTGAAGCTAACGGAATGCAAAATCAGCTCAGCCAGTAACTTAATCCTTGGAAAGCATTAAAAAGAACTATATCTAATGATGCTATTGTTCAGTTCGAATAATTTGTGTTTAATTTCTCAGGGAAAATTCAAATCTTTTATCCCAAGCAGTGATATTATTTTCTTTTTATATTTGTATCAATGGCTCAATTGCCCCTTAATCAAAAGACAATGCAAGAGGGAATATTTCTCATTCAGCAGAGCTTCTTAACTAATTTTATGGTCCCATATGTGATCATTCTGAACAGAAGTTCATGCAAAGTGCAATTTAACAGCACAGGCAGAACTAGATAACTAAAAATAGAATATGTAAAATTCCATTTTAGCAACATAACACTTATACGCCCTTTGGGTTTGAGCTGATATTCACAATTTGATTAAATATGCTCTAAGAACGAGTGCACAAGTACGCATCCAGTATTAGCAGCTAGAAAAATAATTCCATACACTTCATCCTGGAAACAACTCCCTCACGTAATTTTTACTGTATTTATTAATGATTTAAAATGAATGAGGGCTACAGAACAGTATCTTGTAGTTTGAACTTTAGCTTAATCTTGTTATAAACAAGGAATACAATCAACTCCTCTGATACTGGAGTTGTTATTCTTGTGGTGTCTGTACCACAAGGCTCGATGTTATGATGCTGTTACAATAGCTAAAAAACCACCATTAATTTTACACAGATAAGTTCAAGTAGTCTTCGTTCAGCACAAAGGTGATTTCCAGGATATTTCACACATTTATCAATTTTACATTGTCTCAAAAGCCCTCCCAAAGTCAAACTCCATGGTGACAGCCAAGACTGATGCTGGCGACTGGCAATACCACTGCAACAGCTACACAAACACAAATTTATACAGCTACGTGTTACCCCTCATCCCAGTTTGTCTGTATTACCTTGCCTTAATCCCAGCTTGTGCGCCGAGGATAAATTTGACTCTACTTCTCTTTCTATGGAAGAAACTAACCTTACTTGAGCTGTAGTAATACTAAAGTAACTCAGATGTATGTTCCTCTCCCCAGCCATCAGATGTTATACCCATTTATGAAAGAATGATTTGCCCAGCAACAGTAAAATATTCTTGCTGATTTACAAATAGGCAACTTAGATTCCAAAAAGCCACTGCCCTAAAATAAGCATCCTGAGCTTTTTCACAGAACTTACACTGAACCACCTGAGAAGGGAAAACCCTTCTTTCATTTCGCCTAGCCTGGTTGATTTTGGACTGGACAGACCACGGGAAAAGGAGTAGAATAAGATCTGGAATTCAGCTGTGAACTGGTGCTGCCAGCTGAAACTGGCGCATGGCTGAGCTAGCTCTGCTCTTCCAGTATATCTGATTTTAGAGTCAAAAGGGCTGGCTCCAACCTCAGTTGAGCAGAGCTAATTGTCCATACAGCGCAGCAGAAGAGGTACACTGCTCTTGCTGTCTGATTTCAGTGGGAAGGTGGTGACTAACATTATCTTGCTGAGCTGAGATTTGTGTTTGTGTGATTCCCTGCCCACTCGTGTGTTGATTGTCACTAATAGCCAGATATTTGCATAGCAAAAATTGAAGGAAATACATGCTCCAGCAATCAGTAGGAGTTCTTTCACCAAGTGTATTCTGTGATTGTATGTTAAAAGACTACTTTTAAAACATGCATGAAGTGCATGCAAGATAATACTCTGCAGCTCACTACACAGCTATAAAAAGGACAATACATAAATTCATAAAGTAAAATAAATAACTGTATTTGTTCTGCAATATTAAGATCAAGCTTGACCTTTCAGAGAACAAATCTATTAGAATTGCAAAAGTTTTCGTTCTCCTACTTAGCTCTGCACGGAAGAATCCAATGCCACAAGCAAACACGGTATTTCCATTGTGCCTTCCTTAACAGACTGAATAAAATACTTCTGGATGCAATTCACTTGAAACCAGAATGAATAACGATCATTAATTTCACTGATTTAACCAATCTAATCTGTCCTATTTGAGAATTAATTGAAAGTTTTTAGACACACAAAAATAATTTTACACATATGAATTCTCAGTGAAAGCTAACTGTGTTAGAAAATTTGCCTGCACCCAAACTGGGCCATCCCAACCTAACAGCAGCAAGAGTTTTTGGAACGTAGTTTGGGCTTGTACTGAGAAGTACAGCCCTATCATTAAAAGAAAAACATAAAATATATAGTTTTTATAGCACCTGTTGTTTTGAGGACATAAACAGTGCTTAATGCTTCGTAATCAACACCAGGATGTTAAGGAATTAACCATGCTTTAAAAGATTACGCCTTCTGCTTTGTTTCATTTTATTGACAGAAAAAGCCTACTTACCAGAATTTTTGTAGTATAAGCACTGTTGATAGCAATTGCATTGACCAGCAAATCCAGGGTTTTGGCGGGTACAGAATCCGGGTCAGGGATCTCTTTGTAGTGGACATCACCAACGTAGGCTTGGACCACCGTCATCCGGTTGGTTGTCAGCGTCCCCGTTTTGTCAGAGCAGATGGCTGTAGCGTTACCCATCGTTTCACAAGCATCTAAGTGGCGGACCAGGTTGTTATCCTTCATCATTTTCTGAAAGAAAGCAAAACAAAAAACCTTCAAGATTTGCCTTAAACGATTTTTATCATCAGTTATAAAAAGCCAAGAAGCATGTATTTAGTCGTGTTCATTAGAACATAGCGCTCACTGAACCAGAACTTCAATGAGGGCCAAGAATCCAAACCCTAGTTACAGACAGCCAAGCAGCAACCATCCCCGAAATAATGTCACCTTTGATAAACTGACACGGATCCATGATTTTTTGCAGTATATATATGTATATATTCACAATATCCCCATTCATACACAGAGCTGTGTTGCATTTTGATACTGCAGATGTGGATACACATGGATGTGCCACATGTGTCAGATGAAGAACAGGAAAATATTTTAAAAGCCTTCATTAGCAAAGTAATGTGCTTGAGATGTGTTCTTTTCTTTCTAATGATAATGATCTTCGGTTACACATAAATCAAGCTATTCCTTCCTAATGCTCATATGTTAATTTGTTTACACACTAAATGGAAATAAACTTCATAAAATCTTCATCTAAGATTCCCAGGCTGTTTAAACAAGGCCCATCTGACTTCATTGCTAAAACAACGTGAGAAAACTCCTACATATATAATGGAGTAATCCACAACTTTAATCCTCTTTAATTTCCTAATAGAATCATTTACACTGGCCAAAACCAACTGCAACTGCATTTATGAAAAGTACATGAAAGCTCTTTTCTTTGAAAAGCATTCCTAAAGATTTCAAATCCATGTCAAAACTTTGTCCTGTTGCACTAGAAAATGTGAAGACAAAGTTATTTTGTATCCAAAGACTGGACTATTCTCATAATAAATTCTTCTCAATGAATTCCTGGCAACTATGCAAACTACATTGGTGTTTCTACTGTTTGATATTCTTGCTCTGTGTAGTTTTCAAGATGTGTATTAGAACACATACGTATTCACATTTTTCTCAGAAATACTTTCAATGAAAAGCAAAGTTTCACTTTAAAGAAACGGACATTAATTTTGCAGGCCAACTTTCATCACACCCGATAAAACCCGAGGAACAGCACTCGCAAACTCAGCTGAACAGCATTTTTCTCCCAGAATTGTTTGTAACGTTTCTTACCTTTACAGAATAAGCCAGAGAAATAGTGACAGCAAGCGGCAGTCCCTCGGGAACAGCAACCACGAGTACAGTAACGCCAATAATGAAGAATTTAACAAAATACTGAACATAGACAGGAGTGCACTCGGGCAACCACTGTTTCTTGTTGACCACAAACGTGTCAATGGCAAAATACAGTACCAAAATGATTACAGTGATGGCAGACATCACCAAACCTGAAAATAGAAACAATCAATTACTATAAACCGAAACACAATTAAAACCATCTGCAATTAGAAATTGACATTTGGATATGATACGAAATTATCTTCTTATTGTAATGTGATACTTCTCACCTGTACCAGTAATGACAAGGATAAATTTTACAATGTAGAAAAAGCATTCCTGTAATAGTTTTACACAATTGTATATTGCAGTATGTAAGAAAACACTGAATTCTACACAACAGCTGAAGCACAGAGCATTCTTTTTTAAGAGCCATCTTACTACTGCCTGTAAAGCTTCTCAGACAGTCTATTTGAACAGGACTTCCACCGTTGCTGAAGTTAAGTTTTTTTTTTTCAATTTGCCTGGTACAACATTTATCTGTCCTTTTAACCTCCACTAAATAAGCTTATCTTGAGAGGCTTGAGAAGAAGAGCCTCCTGTAGCTTACGGGGCTGTATAAAATAGTTTAGAGAAGATGTGTCTGGTTGAATACAATGAGGCAATGCTGCGGAACGCTGCAGGTTTTGGATTGTTTCTCTTGAAAACGTGATGAATACTAGTGTCTCCAAAGTTTCCCTTTTCAAAGGGGTAAATGCAAACAGAGGCGAGGCTCAAAAGAGGTAAAACACCGACAGCACAGCACAAGAGACACTACTAAATACTTCACAGAATTCATGGAAGATCACGGGGATTGACTCTCCCAAGGACACGGACTTTGCTAAGTTAGCTCTTCTCAACTGGGTTCCTGGGTTTGAGCATACAAATAAGAACTCCATTAGAACATCTAATTTGCTTTGCTATCATTGCTGCTCTTTGGCAGGTTTCTATGAAGCAGCTAAGCCTGCATTTCAAAATAAATTAATTTCTCTCTAATGAGTTTATACCAGAGAAGGAGAACGTTCTGAATTTCATGGCTTGAATGCAGTCAAAAAAAAAAATTGGTAAGCTGAAGGATGCTAAGGTTGACAGGAAACAGATGAGTCAGGGACGCTGCCAAATGCCAGAGGATAAAGGAAAATCCATTAAAATATTGTACAGGCGAATACTCATGACAATGGGAGACATCCCCATAGATTGCCCAGTGACAAAGAAAAAACAAATGAAGCAATGAATAATTAAGTTAATTCATATTCCTTGCCACATTATAGTTAGAAATCCCTATAAAATTACTTTAAAAGTGACATTCACAAGCCTGCCAAAATAGCAAGGAGAGTAATAATCAGAAGGCAATGTAGAAGGGAGTCTGCTATAGGCCACCCA
>VXBJ01004043.1:9383-60322 GCA_013400055.1 Nycticryphes semicollaris
ACCCAGCCGTGCCATCTAGTGGTGCCGGGCCGTGCTGCCCGCTGCCCACCGCTGCCTGCTGCCCACCCCTGCCCACTCCTGCCTACCCCTTCCCGCCGCTGCTCAGCCCTGCCCGCCGCCGGCCGCCCCCTCGGCCCCCCGCCGCCTCTGCCACCGGGCACAGGAAGAACCACCGGGTGCCCGCAGCTGGAACCAGGGATGATGCAGGGGGAGGGAGAGGGGAAGAGGGGGAGGAGAAGGACTTCAGAGTGCTCCTTGATGAGAAGCTCAACGTGAGCCGGCAGTGCACACGGACAGCCCAGAAAGCCAACCCCATCCTGGGTTGCAGTCCCAGCAGCCTGACCAGCAGGACGAGGGGGGAGATTCTGCCCCTCCGCTCCGCCCTGGGGACACTACACCTGTGTCCAGCTCTGGAGTCCTCAGCACAGAAAGGACATGGACCTGTTGGAATGGGTCCAGAGGAGAGTCATGCAGATGCTCTGAGGGCTGGAACCCCCCCTTGCTGTGAGGACAGGGTGAGAGCATTGGGGTTGTTCAGCCTGGAGAAGAGAAGGCTCCAGGGAGATCTCATACTGGCCTTCCAGTATCTCAAGGGAGCTACGGGAGAACTAGAGAGGGACTCTTTTTCAGGGAATGTACCAATAGGATGAGGGGTAATGGTTTTAAATTGAAAGAGTAGAGATTTAGATGAGATCTCAGGAAAAAAGTCTTTGGTGTGAGGGTGGTGAGACCCTGGAAGAGGTTGCCCAGAGAAGCTGTGGCTGCCCCATCCCTGGAGGGGTTCAAGGCCAGGCTGGATGGGGCTTGGAGCAACCTGCTCTGGTGGGAGGTGTCCCTGCCCAGGGCAGGGGGGTTGGAACTGGACAATCTTTAAGGTCCCTTCCAACTCTAACCATTCTATGATTCTATGATAAGGTGTTGGTTCTGCCCCAGCCGGTAACAGCTGATTTGAAGTGAGAAAAATCCTGAGGGAGCATCGAAGTATTGGAGATGAGGCATCCCACACGCTGTCGCAAAGGGCAACATGGAAAGGGTCGGCAGCCGAGACGTATCACGCCGGGTGGATGCTTCGTTAGCTTCCCCCGCCTCAGCTTGACCCTTCCACCCCACAAATATTCGTCATGTAGATAGATTGCTGAACAGAGTATAAGAGCCAGGGGTCTCCATCCTCTTTGTTCCGCCTGACCCATGTCAGCGATCCCATCAATTCCTCCCCTGGAAAAAAACCCACATCCTCTGATGATGCAAATAGAGGGTGGGAGACACATCATCATCATCTGGGACACTGTCATTAACATAATGGTAGTGAATATGTGGTAGTACAAATCATGTTCATCGTGTTTGATTTTCTGATTAAAAATCCTGCCAGGCTAAAGCAGGAAAAAGGGCTCAGAAGCACAAATGATGTTACCGTTGTAATGAGAACAAATGATTCCCCAGATGAAGAGAGTAACTGCATTTTTGGACATATTATCTTGATCCTCTTGCTTAATCCAGGCCGTGTTCATGGTGTGCTTTATGCAAATTGAGATTAATTTCTTTTCTTCCCAAAACACAGTCAGGAGATGCATGCATGAGCATAAGATGGAATGAAAAGTATTTTCTAGTTATTGTAAGTACTTGAACATGCCACATCTAAAAGCACTGGCCACACCAGAAGGCTGTGCCTCCATCCAGCGAGATCTGGACCGGCTGGAGAGTTGAGCAGAGAGGAACCTGATTAAATTCAACAAGGGCAAGTGTAGGGTCCTGCACCTGGGGAGGAATAACCCTCTGCACCAGGACAGGTTGGGGGTGACCTGCTGGAGAGCAGCTCTGAGGAAAAAGACCCGGGAGTCCTGTTGGACAACAGGGTGACCATGAGCCAGCAATGTGCCCTTGTGGCCAATGTCATCCTGGGTGCATCAGGAAGAGTGTGACCAGCAGGTTGAGGGCAGAAGTCCCCCTCTTCTGCTCTGCCCTGCCCTGGAGAGGCCCCATCTAGAGCACTGTGTTCAGTTCTGGGCCACCTAGTTCAAGAAGGACAGGGAACTGTCAGAGAGGGTACAGCAGAGGACTACAAAGATGATGAGGGGCCTGGAGCATCTCTCCGATGAAGAAAACTGAGATACTTGGGTGTTTCTGGTCTGGAGAAGAGAAGGCTGAGGGGGAATCTGATCAACACCTAGAAATACTCAAAGGGTGGGTGTCAGGAGGATGGGGCCAGATTTTTTCCAGTGATGCGCAGTGACAGGACAAGAGGGAACGGGAACAAACTTGAACATAAGAAGTTCCACCTAAACATGAGGAGGAACTTCTTTGCTTTGGGAGTGGCAGAGGCCTGGCAGAGGCTGCCCAGAGAGGTGGTAGGGTCTCCTTCCCTAGAGACATTCAAACCCACCTGGACACGCTCCTGTGCAACCTGCTCTGGGTGACCCAGAGGTCCCTTCCAACCCCATATTGTGATTCTGTGATTCTCAGTGGCTGAGTCCACTGGGTGCTGAAGAGCCCCACCAGTCCCACCCTGGCTGCAAGCACTCCTTCTCAGGTTGTCTGCCCCCTCAGTGAAAGCTGCCAGTTCCTAAGATTTGCCACCAACCATGTCATAGAATCACAGAATGGTTTGGGTAGAACGGACCTTAATGACCATCCAGTTCCAACCCCCTGCCCTGGGCAGGGACCCCTCCCACCAGACCAGGTTGCTCCAAGCCCCATCCAGCCTGGCCTTGAACCCCTCCAGGGATGGGGCAGCCACAGCTTCTCTGGGCAACTTGTTTCAGGGTCTCTTCACCCTCACAGCAAAGAAGTTCTTCCTAATACCTCATCTAAATCTCCCCTTTTTCAGTGTAAAATCCTTCCCCCTCATCCTACGGCTCCTGTCCCCGATCAGGAGTCCCTCCCCATCTCTCCTGGAGCCTCTTTAGGGACTGGAAGGGTCTTTAAGGTCTCCTCAGAGTCTTTTCTTCTCCAGGTGGAAGAACCCCAACTCTCTCAGCCTGTTTTCATAGGAGAGGTGCTCCAGCTCCATCTTCATGACCCTACTCTGGACCTACTCCAACAGGTCCACGTCCTTCCTATGCTGAGGACTCCAGAGCTGGACACAGTGCTCCTGGTGGGGTCTCACCAGAGTGGAGCAGAAGGGCAGAATGCTCCCTCTCACCCTGCTGGCTACATTACTTTTGATGTTGTCCAGGATGGAGTTGGATTTCTGGGCTGCCAGGGCATGTTAAGCTTCCTGTCCACCAACATCCCCAAGTCCTTCTCCTCAGGGCTGCTCTCAGTGCACAGTGTTGGAAATTTTGAAGGTATAACACATGAAGGAGAGAACATCTATCTGTCTTCAAGGTCTGAAGTCACCCAGATCCTGAAGGGGTTGGCTGTTTTATATGTACCTCAGCCTTGCATGTGTTTGTAGAATTACCAAACCTGTTTAAGAACCCAGCTCCAGCTGTGATTCTCGTATAATCCTCACACTCTGTGCAGAGCACAGCAATACTCAGAACACCTGAGAGAACCCATGCTCAAACCCTACTATGTTAATATTTATGTTCATAATACAAACCAATGTCTATTTCTAAGGTAACAAAAAAATGGAGAAGAATGGCATTTTAATAAGTTTGTCTCAACACTGCTATTTAAACAGAGCTATAGACCTAAACCTCCACATACACATTTTCAGTAAGACCTGTGTGATACAAAGCATTCTCACTTAAGTCCAACCTGAAGCCTAATTACAGTATGAGCATTCTTGTAGTCTAGATGATAAACCTAAAGTTGTCATTGATTTAAATATTTTACATAAAGCCAAAAGCTTAATCAAAAAACACGGAAAAGCCAACATCACTTAAGATTGCTAAGAGACAATGTATTTACCTATTAAATCATCTGTAAAATTCAGTCGCTAACCCCAGGAAATATGTTGAGGTCACCATAAAAATAACCGCACTCTATAAATCATATCACACTACATAAATTAATACTTTCTGTATTTCAGTGCATTTTCTCATACTGATTTGTACAAATGAGCATTTTCTTTCTAGGAATAGGAGAGGTTGATGCATGTTTTTTGCCAGCCTGACAGTAGGAAGTTTTAGTGAAGTACTTGGATTGTTTTTTCCCCGAAAGTTTGTGCATGTGGTTGGATAGCATGTTACAGCGAGTGAGTTTGAGAGTGTCCACTCTTCCTTGAGAAAAGGGAACAAAAAGACTGTTTAAGTCATGGAATCATGGAATCATAGAATCAGTTGTCTGGGTTAGAAGGGACCTTTAAGATCATCCAGTCCAACCATCAACCTAAATCTGATAAAACTCATCATTAACCCGTGTCTCTCAGCACTATGTCTGCCCGGCTTTTTGAATCTCTCCAGGGATGGTGACTCCACCACTGCCCTGGGCAGCCCAGTCCAAGGCTTCATAATCCTTTCCCTGTCAAAATTGTTCCTAATCTCCAATCTGGACCTCCCCTGGGGCAACTTGAGGCCGTTTCCTCTTGTCCCATGGCCTGCTGCCTGGGAGAAGAGACTGACCCTCCCTGTCTACACCCTCCTTTCAGGGAGTTGGAGAGAGCCAGAAGGTCTCCCCTCAGCCTCCTTTTCTCCAGGCTGAACACCCCCAGCTCCCTCAGCTGCTCCTCACAAGACTTGTGCTCCAGACCCCTCACTACCTGTGTTGCCGTTCTCTGGACCTGCTCCAGCCCCTCAATGTCTTTTTTGTGGTGAGGTGCCCAGAACTGGACACAGCACTTGAGGTGGGGCCTCACCGGTGCCCAGTAGACAGTCATGATCACCTCCTGAATCGTACTCCCCACGCTATTCCTGATCCAGGCCAGGATGCTGTTGGCCTTCTTGGCCACCTGGGCACACTGCTGGCTCACGTTAAGCCNCCAGTTCATGTGTCTGACATAATGGGATTTTCCTTGTGTTGGTACAAATAGAAGATCTGGAGAGAAGGCCAGACTTGCATAATAAAGGAAAGAGGTCCCAGACTCCCTACAGATGAAGCTACATGCTCTACAGGCCTAGTACAGGATTTCAGAGAAGCCTAGGGAAAATGTATGTAAGCAGACCTAAGATATGTTGATATGAACCACGTTCATTGGAACCCATTTTTCCAGGACCCATGTCGCATCTGAACTCTCAGAGATTCATCTTCTGGGATTGTGTTTGAACCTCGGGGCTGGAGATCTGTACCATGAAGCAAATTTCCGATTCACCTCTCTGCTTCCTGATACCCTTCAACATACAGTGTTGGAGGAAACAGGGAAGGGGATTCAGAAACGTGAATCTGAAATGAGCCCCATGACGGAAGAGAATTTCAGATGAAGCTTCCTGAGAGCTCTTGCTTTCAAAAAGTCTCTCCTCCTGACTGGCAGATGAGCAAGAGTGACCAAATTGAGTTAATCAGACTGAACAGGCTGGCAAAAGAAGACCTTTTAAGGGAAGAACAGCTACCTGCATGCTTTAGAGTTACTGTCAAAATTCAAACAGGTAAATTCACATCAATTCAGCTATATTCATATTTCATCTTTTGGGGTTTTTTTTTTTGACACTTGAGGATGAGTAGAGCAAAATGAGTAGCTGAAAGCAGCCCTCCTGTGGGCCTTAATTATGACACCGGGGCTAATCGCCAAGGCAGAACATTTCTACATGCACACAGATACTGGAAGAGTAAACTTTTTCAGGAGATGAATCCCCTTTCCCGGCTTTCATTTTAAATTATAGTTCTAATGCTTCAGGAAAGAAGAAATCATGCCTTTTCTTAATTTCATTCCTTTGCATGTAACAACTTTAACAAATTGAAGTCCAACTCTCTACAGTAGCTTCCGTGGCTTATATTTTGTGAGAGTGTGTAAAATGTAAACTGTTTTATTTCTCTGTAAATGTCAGGAGAGTATAAATCAATAATAGAGTGGTAACTGTGCAATTAACTCATGTCACCCCTGTACCTTCACATTAGCATCACTGAGAATGGTATTTACCCTTTCAGTGACCTTAGTAAAAGCAATAACATCCTTTTCTGCTAAAGTTAATTTTTTTAAGTGAATTTAACGCTCCTGAAAGGTGATAGATTGACAATCCTGTAAAGTGAAGTTCCTTATTTGGTGATTGACTAGGTCCTATATGGAGAAAATGTAATGCTGCAAATTATCTAGTGATCCAATCCCGTCCCAGAAGAATAAGAATGGAGTCCAGTACTTCTTCTTTCACCTATTTCATTGAGGCATCACAACTTAGATGCTAGTTGTCAGGATAGTTTCTGGTGTGGTTGCAGTTAATTATCGAGCAGAGTTGAAAATCCAATGCATTTTTTGCAAGTAACCCTACATTTCTGTGATGAGTATTGACAGAAAATAGGTGGCCACCCCAGACCCACAAATGAAGGCCAGAGATCCTGTTCCCAACACCCTGAGCTGTTTCATTTGTAAAATGGCATCAAATAACCCTTCAAAAGGTATCAGGAAATCCCTGAAACATCTAAGGATGCAATATAATAATAAATGCAATATAATAAACCTCTGTCACACTGGTAGTAAGATTTTGAAAGCTTTATGCTTTCTGGGGAAAATGGAGAAAATTCAGCAAACAAGCAAGCGAAAGATAATTTCATTCTTCTCACAAGTATATTTTCATGTATGAGTTTTGCACTGTGGTATAGCACTAATCAAGTCTGTGTGTATTTACCAGGAGTCTGAAAGGAAATGGCACTCTGGGCCTTGTGACTGCAAAGATTTTCACTCAGTTGTTTCACTCTGCCACAGGTCTCAGCCAAAGGGAGGAGAGGACTGTCTACTGTGCTTTTCTCCCCTGTCCAAAGGGAAAATTTGCAAATGCTTCCCTGTCTCAGAGCAGTATAGAATACAGACAAATAGAGAGGAATTATGAAGTGTTTTGATACAGTGACAATAAGGGAGTTGGATATGAAGCTGAAGGAAGACCACAGCAAGATTTACCCTTTAATAGTTGAAGTATCTTTCCTTAAATTCAGCTGCAGGGAAATATTTGAAGGAAATTTAAAGGGCACCTGCTTCTGATGGATCTCTTACATGATGTGTACTCGTGGGTGGTGGCACTCATCCCACTGGCACTACCACCCAATACTTCTGTATTTCTGTGTCAACATGGAGCTGTTCTCATCAAAGCACAGAGGAGGAGGAGAACCAGAACTGCATCTGCCATCGAGATCTGGTGTGGTGGGGATTTCTTCCATAGGTAAGAACTTGCCTTCTCATAGAATCATAGAATAGTTCAGGTTGGAAGGGACCTTAAAGGTCATCCAGTTCCAACCCCCTGCCATGGGCAGGGACACCTCCCACCAGACCAGGTTGCTCAAACCTTGAACCCCTCCAGGGATGAGGCAGCCACAGCTTCTCCAGGCAACCTGTTCCAGTGTCTCATCACCCTCACAGGAAAGAATTTCTTCCTGAGATCTCATCTCAGTCTCCCCTCTTCCAGTTTAAAATCCTTCCTCCTCATCCTATGGCTCCCCTCCCTGACCAAGAGTCCCTCCCCATCTCTCCTGGCACTCCTTTAGGGACTGGAAGAGTCTCTAACATCTCCCCGGAGCTTTATCTTCTCCAGGCTGAACAACCCCAAATCTCAGCCTGTCATCATAGGGGAAGTGCTCCATCCCTCAGAGCATCTTCATCGCCTCCTCTGGACCCATTCCAACAGGTCCACGTCCTTCCTGTGGTCTAGTGCCACCTGGTCTAGAGAGAAGTGTCCCCACCCACGGCAGGGGGTTGAAACTTGATGGCCTTTAAGATGCCTTTCAACCCAAACCATGCTATGATTCTATGATTCTAAGGAAAGCTGAGAGATTGGACTGGAAATGAGCTACATGGCTCTCTACACTTTCTGCACCGTCCCTTACCTGGAGACTGAAGTGACAAGATCTAAGGGGTGGATTGGACACACTGCACATAGTCAGAGTGCTTGCAGTGTTCCCATCATACTCAGGACCTACTGTTTTCTTTACAGCGAACTGTTCTTTGCAGCTCTCTCAGGACTGAGCCTGGACTTTTGAAATGTGACAGCAGGAAATAGTTGGATGGTGGGATGATAGGATTTTTTTAAAATGTTGCAGGGACTCAAGCATTATCTCTCACTCTGTGTACTGGAGGATGTGTTTCCACCACCTGAGACAGTTTTAAAAGATTTTTCCATTTGGTTTGGTGTAATATTCTCTTAACTGGAGTAAATCCCATTAGCTAGATTGCAGAGTGCTGTTGTGCCAGGTTGTGCTGCTGTTTTTACCCACAGAATGCATCTCTGGGCTTCCTTCAGGACATTTGTGTTTGTGGCATCTCTTCTTCCATTTAAATCCAACCACTCCTCAGCATGCTGTCTCATTAACTGTACACTGGGAAAAAGAAAAGGAGAACGTTGTGACCTGTGTATGTGTAGTACTTAGTGAGAACCTGGGGAATTATTTAATGAATTAAATCACCTCAGATGTTTCTTCTACATTCTTGACTAGCCCACCAGATCCCATATGCCTGTAGAAATTGCTATAGGGCTCAGGTGGTCCCTCATTAGCTATAATGTCATTTAATTTCTTCCTTCTTTATGCTGGAAGTACCTTCCAATGAAGTTTGATGGCAAAATTCTCGGTGGCCATAATTAACAACCGAGGCAGCGGTAGGACAGGAACCCCTGGTTATGAGTGCAGAGGAGACCCATGTTGGTGGCAGACATGGGGGTGTTTGCCCAAACGGGTGAACTCAGCTGTCACTGCCAGGAACCCCCGCAGGGACAAAGGTAGTGCTAATTAAAAATCACTATGCCCAAAAGGGCTATGCCTAATGAGCACACACTGATGAGACATTTATCTGTGTCTCTGGCATCTTCAGATGCATTAAAAGCAGTTTTCATAAGAGATTTCTCTTCTTGGGAAGGGCTGTCAAATTTCCTGAAGGATTTCAGTCAGGGCTGTAGCTTTCCATGTGGAACCACGCAGTGACAGGCAGAGGCTGCTGAAGTATAAAGTGACTATTAAAAATGTAATATTGCAAAAAGGATTCAGCCCCAGTTTCTGAGTGATGCTGTCAGGAGAACTCTGGAGGCAAGAGAAGAGCTTCTCCCTTCTTTCCAGCTGGTTCTGGGGACTAGAATAGGTGACCTCTGGTGGTCTCTTCCTACCTAACGAACTCTGGGAGTCTCTGGTCATTTCTGTGAAGGACAACTAACATGATAAATCTCTACAAGCACAAATGAGCACAAATTTTCAGAAGGAATGCCATGCTGCTAAAGTCAATGGTAAAATCCCTCTTGCCTTCAAAGGGAACAAAACTACTTTTGTTTGTGGTGGAACGTGAATTTTTTTTTGCAAGGGAATACATTATGGAAGGTACAGGCAAACATGACCGTACAACTGTAGCAATTGTTTATCATAAAACTCCACCCTGGAGTCACTGACAGCCATATGCGTGCTTTGAGACTTACGGATCTTCTGTAAATACTTGTGCTGGTTCAGCACCAGGTCACGTTGCAGCCAAAGCATCCTGTTACATCTCTCTTTATATATATTTGTATGTATGTTTTTTTTTTCCTGTGGGTTTGAATCTGTCCTCAGAACAAGACCAGGCCTGAGACTGGCAGCACATTCTCAGACCCCACATGCCTGGTGTGTTTTCCTGGCAGAGACCTGCTTGGCTGGTTGGCATAGGCCTGATTCAGAGCAGTGTGGATGTGGGCTTCAGAGAAGGCAAGGAATCAATTGCTACTTGGCTTTGGAGAGTAATTTGGGGTACCAGTATTCCAGCTGGGATTATTGCCATAACCAAATGGAGTTAGGCACTTGACTGGGGGCTGGAGCACCACTCCTTTGAATACAGGCTGAGAGAGTTGGGGCCATTCAACCTGGAGAAGAGAAGACTTTGGGGGGGACCTTAGAGCCCCTTCCAGTCCCTAAAGGGGCTCCAGGAGAGATGAGGAAGGACTCTTGATCAGGGACAGGAACCATAGGATGAGGGGGAAGGGTTTTAAACTGGAAGAGAGGAGATTTAGATGAAATATCAGAAATTCTTTGCTATGAGGGTGATGAGACGTTGAAACAGAGAAGCTGTGGCTGCCCCATCCCTGGAGGGGTTCAGGGCCAGGCTGGATGGGGCTTGGAGCAACCTGATTTGTTCTCTGAATCAGGAATTTAATTTGCTTTCCTGAGACTTTTTGATTTTTGAGACTTTTTATGACTTTTCAAGGCCAGGCTGGATGGGGCTTTGAAAAATCTGGTCTGGTGGGAGGTGTCCCTGCCCAGGGCAGAGGAGTTGGAACTCAATAATCTTTAAGGTTCCTTCCAACCCAAACCATTCTATGATTCTATGTTTGCTACCAAACTTCAACATATTCACTCAGTGTCTGAGTGAGCCTTTGAAAATCCCAGCTGTGCACCCCAGTATGTCCGCTCCATACTGGTAAGCATGCTGTGAACGTCCAGACAGAAGGACACAGTTGAAAGGAATCACTGAAGGTGATCAATTAGTCTGTTCACTTCGGTTTTTTTTTTTTAGTGTTACAGCCAGAATTTCAGGTTTCAGCTTTGCACCCTGAAAACGTTTTCACTGTTAAAGGCGACCTGGGAAGTCGCTGTCAAGTGGGGAGCGATGTTTTGATCACTTGCATTTCTCAGAGGAAACACTAGATGGCCATGTGGCCTTTTTCTTCTTGCCATGTTAATTACGAAAAGGCCCCCGTGGTGTTCTTGATGACTACAAATAATATCCCATCAGGAAATTTCCCTACAAAAATTAGCCCATGTGAGACTGATTGCACCAGGGTCAGCATCCAGGACTGTATATGGTACCTGAGAACTACACGCACTGTGTCCTAGGTGAGATGTAGTAAAAAAGTTATTTTCAAAAATATATTTTTATGAGGGAAATAAAACCAGAAAAACCTCTGATAACAGTTCCAAAATAACCTTTCCAGGTACGTTCTGGTGGTGTAACATCCCTTATGTTCATGAAGGAAGATTACTTCATGTCATGGGTGAACGTTCACATATCTATGTATTCCTGAACATGGAGGCGTTTCATAGCTGCCAGTCTGTGAGATCTGAATACTATGGATAATTCCCATTCCCAAAGCATATGCACCTTTGAGAATAAAAGTTACATTAATAAAAAAAAGGAGTTCAGCATCCTCACACACGTTGCTCGAGGATGAGGTTCGTTTTTCTTATTTTGTAATGCATCCCTTTCTTTCTGCAACTGCAACTCCTTAAGATTTCTTATTTGTAAACCTTGAATCACTAAAAAGGATTTTATGGAAATTATTATCCTCCTCACATTTCTGTAAAACTATTAAGGTATTCTTTCATTGAAAAAGCAATATTGTTCCAAAATATCTAGTCACAAAATGGAACACTAGTCCTGGTTTTAACTTTTTAACAGGGGCTTTAACTTCCACAGGTTGAATATAGTTTTTGCAGTTTCTTTTTTCTTCCTCTGCTTTCATTATCTCTGACAGAAAAGATAGAATTTTTCTATCATCTGCTTTTGGTTCATTGTATAGTAAGAGGGAACCTTTATGGAAATGGTAGATCCATTGCTCACAGAGCTCCTAGCACTGAAACGCAGCAATGATTAAAAATGCCACGTGTATATATATATATATATTGAAAATATCCAATAAGTTATAAAATAACATTTGTCTACAGAATTATGCATCAACGTTCTCTTTCTGTCTTACATAGGCATTCAAAAAGGCAACAAACTGTGACATATTCACAGAAAGACCTACTGTAGACTCTGGGATGTCCTGATGAATTTCTTTGATGTTCCCTACATCACTGCACATTCCAGAGTTGTTTAATAATGTAAATTATTAAGTCCTCTGAAATCCTCTTCAAAAAGTTATCCCTGCTTATGCAGGAGATGTGTACACCTTGCATGACTTCTTTGGCTGCGAATTAGTTTAGATAGAACTTTATTGCCGAAGCAAGGTAAATCCTGGCATTACTTGGTGGGATTAAAAACGCACTTTTTGCTTAGGATATCCCTGGATACCTATTTGAAATGTCAGTCAGATGCTAGATCTTTATGTTCTGCCCAAGGATTTGAGGCATATATTTAAAGCAGTTTTCTGGATTTCAGGCAGATGGCTCGTTCTTCGTGCACGTTAGACTCGAGTGGCAGATCTTTATTGACCATAAATTTCTGGCACTCTTATAGCGCAGCTGCTTCACGTTTAATATTTGGATGGCAGAATGCTCAATAGTATTGAAAGCCAAGGAATTGGATTTGAGTTTAATGCACTGCTTATTACTCTCAAAGAGCTATTTATTTCAAGGGGGATCAGCTATGTATGAAGGCTGTTATATCAAACAGATGAGCAGCCCTCTGCTGTAGCGAGGACGAGTCCTTGTTTTAAAGTCTTCTGGGAAGGCACACAGATTGTTACCCCCAGCAGTTCCCATTACCTGCTAATGGGTAGATCTGGGCTCTTGTACTTTGCTGGTGATTAAAATGTGTTTGGCAGCTGTGAGTGGCTTTCCTGCAGAGTCCAGCCCACTTCAGCGGACAGCCCTCATCTGGTCCACGTTCAGTGGGAGACTGCTCTAGATCGTCTCCTGAAGTCCCTTCTAACCTGATTTGTTCTCTGAATCAGGAATTTAATTTGCTTTCCTGAGACTTTTTTGCTTTTTGAGACTTTTTATGACTTTTCAAGGCCAGGCTGGATGGAGCTTTGAAAAATCTGGTCTGGTGGGAGGTGTCTCTGCCCAGGGCAGGGGAGTTGGAGCTTGATGATCTTTAACCTCCCTTCCAACCCAAACAATTCTATGATTCATTCTATGATTCTGTGACTTCCTACCAGTTCCTACCTTTTTAAACTATCTCTGATTTTCTGCTTGTTCTGGGAGAAAGCAGAAGTTATGGTTGATTTAGGTTCTAAACTATGAAGTTGATCACTAAGCCTATGTTTATGCTCTGGTATAAAACAGGTCTGGAACATAAAAGCTGAGCATTGGATCACAACTCTTCTTGCTATTTAACTTTTAGGATACTTGTTGGCACAACCTAGCCCAACTCAACTAGGGATTTGCCCACCAGGTAACAGACAAATGCCTGTATATTCTTGCATGAAGTTGCTATTTCCAACAGGCCATTCCCCAAAGGTGATATAGATGTGGCCAGCCTGTCCCTGCAGGGAAAGAGGATTTGCCATGTGGATGTGAGCTGGTCAATTTGACTTCTCTTCAGGGCTGAGCTTCCTCTGGTTTAATTTGTGTAGTAGGAGAGATACATTCTCATGCTCTGAGGACCATAGTGAAATGCCTGCTGAACTCAGAGCAGCCACCAACCTCAACTGCAAGTACAAAGTCATAACCAGACATAAACTTGTGGGAGTTGGCGGGTAGAGTATCACTGATTGAGAAGCAGTGGGACTTGGGGGACCCCTTCATTTAAAGTTTGATGAAGCATGCAGATTTTCTATTGCTGGGCACTTTGTGTTGAGAGCTGTGTGGAAGTTCAGGAGGTCTGATAATGTAGAAATGAACTCAACTGCAGGCGTTTCTCCCTGCAAAGGTCACCAATTAAACATAACAAATACAACTGCTCCTTAAATTTCTTTCAGTAGCTGATGTCAGTAACGGTGGACTATGCTAGAACCTTTCCAGAGCCATGGTTACTAAATCTGATCTTTACTTGCTCTATTAGGACAGCTGCTTCCAAAACTGTTTTATGTCACTTGAGGAGGAAGCTCTCTAACACCTCATGACAAGAACTACACAGTCAAGTCCATGGAGTACTAGATGGTAGAATTGACTCCTCATTTGCTTACAAGGCCATAACTTTTCCAACTTTACATTCTTAGGGTGGCATGTCAGACAAATGAACATTTGTAAAGAAATTTTCCAGGTCCTTCCCTTTGGTCCAAAGTTCTTGAGGACCTTTGGAAAGGCACCAGACTGTCCAGCAGCCTTCTGTAGGGTAATATCAGCAAGCCCTTGTTTTATCTCCTGTACTGGAAAGGGTACTGAAAATATAAAGGACGTCTGACAGATTGACATGTTTTAACAAGTTCTTTATAGACTTGACTTTGACAGGAATTATTTACTGGATCCTTCACGTTCCTGATATTTATAGGATTTGGATTTACTCTCAGCAGCTTGTGAGTTTATTGATTTGCAGAATCAATAGGTGGAGGGTTATGCTGACTTTGCAGGGTTGGTGACCTTTGCAGTGTCTTGCTCCCACGTTTACCAGCAACTTTTGCCACGGACTGGGTATTGTTTTAGGTCAGATTACCCCTTTTTGGTGACCCACAGGAAGGACATGAAGCCTAACACAATTCTTCAGAAGAAGCAGGAATCAAAATATGGTTTTTGGTGTTTTTTTTACTTAGTAATCACAATTTGTAAGTTGGTAGAAATGTCGTCTTTTGGCACTGGCTTTGTAGTAAATTATTGAATAGAGGCTCTCCTAGGAGCAGTCAGGCTGGGTGTGAAAGGGGAGAATTTCTAGTCCCATAGGCTACAAGTTGGACCAGGGGAGAGCAGAAAACAGATCATGCATAGAGCAAGATGCAACATAAATTACAATTATAGCACATTTTTGAGGTGCTAACCAGAAATATTACTCGACTGGCATCAAAATAACCTGGTACTGTTTTTCTGGAAAGGCCCATAAATATATTTTTCCTTCAGCATGGGTGGTATTTACCTGTTTTGTGTTCATTGGTGGTTTTTCAAATCACTGATGTTGTCATAGGATAGTTTAATAAATTCACAGCCATTGATTCCACATGGAACATCTTGCAGGTGTTCCCCACATGGAAGCCACAGGTTATAAGAACAATCATACCTAATTTCACAAAACGGATTACTTGGGCAGATTTCACAGAATGACACAGAATCACAGAACGATATGGGGTTGAAAGGGACCTTTGGAGATCATCTAGTCAAGCCCCTGCCAGGGCAGGGTCACCCAGAGCAGGTCCCAAAGGAACATGTCCAGGGGAGTTTGAATGTCGACAGAGATATGTGCTGCGGTGCACATTGTTGTCCCACAGAAGTACCCTCTGGACAGAGATGCCATACTGCTACTTGTTTTTTAATTGCACACTACCAGCTAGTTGCTACAAACACTGAATGACAGCACATTGTTATCTTTTATATATCCAAAAACTATAAAATACCATAAAAATGAAAAAAAGATTTTTTTTTTCTTCTATGTACTGAGTCATACTTTATCTTATCAGTGTGGAAAATCTCCACAACATGTTATATTTCCCTGTTCAATGTTTAACATTGAAATTAGTCAGTTAATTTTATGATCTGTTGCTGGTTGTATTGTTCAGCTTCAAAAATGTAGAAGTTTACTTTGTTATCTGTTTAGAGGTCATGGTTTTTGTCAGTTATAGGCATTTGAAAACTAGAAACTTTAGTTTTTCTCAAGGAAAAAATAGTAACACTTCTTAGCCATCTCTAGGGCAAACTAAGGCCCAACTGACTGGAATCACAAATCATTGTAAGTTCATACCAAGTCATTTCTAGTCAGAAATATATAAATACAAAATAAGGAACAAAGAAGCACTTGAGAGGAATATTGATACAGAATTTACTAGTTATACAAACATTTGCAATAAATTCTCCATCTTCCTCTTGTCAGACTAAAATGAACCAGGTTTTTTGAGCATGTTTCTTAATCTAAATGATTTTCTTCATCCGGTTCTCAAGGCAGCCTTGTGAACAATTCTGAGGGTGTGGGCAATAACAGGTATGACACACTGAGGTGCAGGGTAGGAAAAACTGGCCAAACACAAAGGAAAATGGGATGAGAGCTTTTAAATATTGTTGAGTTTTAGAATTGATGTCACTCTCCACTACACTTAAAATTTATGCCTTCATCCAGTTGAGATGTATTCTTAGCATTATCCCTTTGACAAATCACAGCCCTGACAAAAGAACTGAGAGACTGAAGGTGAGCTGCTTTGGATTCTAAATTTGGAAAAATCCTCTTCAGATCACCCTTAGGAGCACATGTGGTGGTGTTACTCCACGTAGCCCCAGGCGACCACTGAGAGGGTTGTTATTTCACTTTAGGCTATCCTCTTCTTTGCTGGTGATTGGGGGTGTCCCTGTTGACTGCAGGGAGGTTGGACTAGATGACTTTTGGAGGTCCCTTCCAGCCTGAGCCATTCTATGATTTTATTCTACAGTTCTATTGCTCCACTCCCTCAAGAGGGATCAAGAGTCCCTCGCCATGTCTCCTGGAGCCTCTTTAGGACCTGGAAGAGGCTCTAAGGTCTCCCTGGAGCCTTATCTCCTTCAGGCTGAACAACTCCAACTCTCTCAGCTTGATCTCATAGGAGAGGGGCTCCAGCCTTTGCAGCATCTTCTTGGCCTCCTCTGGAGGGAGCTTGTATTGAGGAATACGAGCATGGCTGCCCTCAGACCACAGATGCCTAAACCACGATGTTTTATCCTCTCGGTAACAGGCAGAAAGCACTGACACAGACCTTCCACTGCTTGCAAGGACTCTGGTGTGTCAAAGCAGCTCATTTATACTCACATGGGAGGTGTCTCAGACAATCCCGAGCTGCCAGTCTCCTGGCAGGATCTACTAGAACAAGCAAGCTTTTTTTCCAGTGACCCTTTCCACTGTAACTATTGAAAAGATTTTTACACAAAATTCCTTTACAGTCCCTAAGACTAGAGGAAAAGTACTGCAGCAGCATCACACTCTGTTGCTTGTCTTACTATTTTTTGCTGTTTCCTCCTCAATTATTTGTTTTTTCCATCCTTTACTTCCTGGAAATCATCTACCGTTGAAAAAATCCCTGAGCCACCTAGTCATTCTGAAGTAAGTCCAACAAACAACGTACCATCTCAGAATATTTAAACTATGCATTGGTTTTAAACCTTGAGTGCCTCCCGCCTTTATTATGTTCATTGTTATGGATTATGAGTGTGGACCAAATTCATGGGAATGCCATATATAGGATCTCAGGAATTTCAAGCTGGAAAGAACCTCAGGAGGTTTCCAATCCAGTCTCCATGGTCAGTTGTGGGATCAGGTCAGGGCTTTAACCAGTTGGGTCTTGAAACCCTCCAGAGATGGAGACTACACAACCTCACTGGGCAAGCTGTTTCACAACTTGCCTGTCCACACAGTGATTTTTTTTCCCTTATGCCCAGTCTAAGCAACTCCTTTTTCAGCCCGTGCCCGTTATTCCTCATGTTCCAGTCACGCACTGCTGCAAAGGACCTCCATCCATCTTCCTGATGATCTTGTACGTGTTGGAAGGATGCTATTAGGCCTATCTGAAGGGAAGAATCTCTTCTCCTAGGGCACATTTCCATCACCCCAACCACACTCTGTGTTCTCAGAGCAAATCCCGCAGCAAAAAGGCCCTGCTATGAGGCAAACAAAACATTTACTGTTGGCCAGGGCTGAAGAACCGAGTAGGAAGGATCTGCTGGTGTCTCAGCTCACCAGAAAGGAAAGGGCTAAACCCCTATGGACTTGAGGCAGACCAAGACCATGGGTCCTGCTGTGGAGAAGGAAGAGACTTCTACAGAAAGGCATGGCTGTTTTGAGCAGTTCTGCAAATATCATCACTCTCAGAAGAACAGCTTTGAAGAAAGCAAATGGGAAAGATTTTAAGCTGCACTGGATGATCTCTGCATTTTTAAAAATTTATTTATTTTTCATTGTAACATTTGCTTTGCTGTCTCTCATACCACTGTCACACTTTGTGGGAATGCATCCACGATGACTCACAGGACATGACTGCATTTCTGTTGCCTTGGATCCTCATGTTCTTAACTGCCTTTACAGGTTAGTGGGCACTCTTTGAGCCTTTGGTATTGCCATACAGTCCCCTGGTTTTGTGTTTATGGCCCCAGTTGTCCTGTTTTTCCATGCATTGCCTCTTCAGTCACTGTCCTTCATTTACCATTGTCTCTCAGCTCCTGGCAGTCAGTATTTTAAAGACATCCTGTGCCAGAGGGTGGGCATACACCATCACACTTAATATTTACCAATGGACCTACCCTTTTTGAAAGTCGTCTGGTCCTTTTTTGAAGCCATTTACAATTTTTGGTCTCCACAACATCCTGTGCTATTGAGCTCCATGGTTTAATTCTCTCCTTTATGCAAATATTTCCTTTTGTTTGTAAAATAATTTATTTGCATGCTGTTTCCTCTGCCTGCAAAAATTTTAGTCATCATTCATTTTTATGGATTTTTATCAGAGCATTCCTCAACCTCCTCTTCCCAGCTGAGGAGTCCTAGTTTACATCACTTCTGTTCAGTTGATGCACAAAACTGATTATCTTTTCTTTCTAGTTTTTCTAGTTCTGTTGAAAACTGTTCCCAGTGGACACACTGTTCAAGACATTAGTCCAATCCAGAGCTAAACAGTGAGATAAGAACATTCTTTGTTATATTTCTGTTTTTAAGAGTTAATGCAGAGTTTGGGGGCACAACAACCTCATGTATCACTATAGGCTTGGGGAAGTGTGGCTGGAGCTGCCTGGCAGAAAAGGATGTGGGAGTTCTAGTTGACAAGCAGCTGAACATGAGCCAGCAGTGTGCCCAAGTGGCCAAGAACACCAATGGCATCCTGGCTTGTACAGGAAATAGTGACCAGCCGAAGTAGGGAGATGATTGTCCCCCTGTGCTCAACACTGGGGAGGCCATTCCTTGAGTCTGGTGTCCAGTTCTGGGCACCTCAACACCAGAGAGATCTGGAGGGGCTGGAGCAAGTGCAGAGGAGGGCAACGGAGCTGGGGAAGGGCCTGGAGAATAAATCTCATTAAGAACAATTAAAGCCCTGAGCTTCAATCAGTTTTGATTTGGGCTGGCACTGGGACTGTTTAGTTGGAGGAAGAGGAGGCTGAGGGGAGACCTCATCACTCTCTACTACTACTTGAAAGGACATTGTAGAGAGGTTGGTGCTGGTCTCTTCTCACAGGGAATTAGCGATAGAATGAGAGGGAATAGCTTCAAGCTGCACCAGGGTAGGTTTAGGCTGGATATTAGGAAAGCATTTTTCCCAGAAGGAGTGGTCAGACCCTGGAATGGGCTGCCCAGGGAGGGGGTTGAGTCCCCATCCCTGACTGTGTTTCAGAGTGGTTTAGCTGTGGTGTTGGGGGATCTGGTGAAGGGGAGAACTTTGTAGAGTGGGGCTGATGGTTGGACTCCATGATCCCAAGGGTCTTTTCCAACCTGAATGATTCTGTGATTCTGTCTTTCCTGATAAGAGAGCCTTAATGCTTTCATCACCTGAAGGATGCTCAGGTCTATTTTTCCCTGCGAGTAGTTTTTCAGGTTTATTCCTGTGAAAACTGCCTTGATTAATTCTATTATCTCTGCTCAAACAGACCTTTTTGTGCCTCTCCCAAAACTCACTTTCAGTTTGATAAGCCAAACTGCTTGGGTGTGATGGATGATCCTATGGGAACTGGTCAGTCTATCCTATTATTTTAAAACACTTCTTGTAAATTTATTTCTGTTTCAGTTATTCCAGCAAACCAGTATAGCATGTTTTTCATAGAATTTTGTCTTTTCATTTTTTTCATGTTACCCAAAATGAATTTCAAACCATTTCAGTCTGGGGTTTTTTTTCATACTACAAAACAGATCAAAGTTTTAGTAGTTTTACTGTATTTTATTCCAGAAATGCCCAGAGCTACAGATATCACTTGGAAAGCTGGCAAAACTAAGATAAAGGTTCTTTTGCCTCAATATCAAGGCCCTCTAACCCTTAGCAGTGCTTTGCTTCTAGGCAAATAAATCTTGCCCCAGCAGCCCAGCCTGCAGTGGTCTGTGGTAGTTTTCAGATAGACGTGGTTCCTCTCAAATGTTGAAGAATTACAATTGGACCTCCCCTACATGGTCTGAAAAATGTTACATGCTTGGGCATGGGGGGATGTTTAAAGCAGAACTTTTATTACCCTCAATATCCAAAAATAAACACAGACTGGACAAGTGCCGTGGCATCTAATTGCGCTCTGAGAGGGCAAACTCTTGAGCTGTGGAGGACTCTGAGGCAGGGAATGAGGCCCTCAACCTCCTCACAAAAATAGTAATCCATAAAAGACAGACAATTTTGACCTTGCAGTCATTCAAAGCACCTGCTGTGGCTTTTCTGAATACCCTCAGAATTTACCAAAAGAAAATGAAAGTAAGAAAAAAAGACATGAGAAGTGAGGCCAAAAAAAGTGCAAATTTATGTTAACAATAGAGGAAATGCCACAATCTTATCCTATATACAAGGTGCCCTGTGGCTATTTTATTTGATAGACTTATCATGTGAAATGACAAGCACAATGTAATTCGTTGTGTCTAAAGACTGAGGGTAATTTCACCCCATTTTTTTCTAGGCAGAGAAAATCTGGCTTAATCTAGTATTTATTTTTTTTTCAAAAACATCAACTGTTTCATTTGATCCTGTATTATTTTGGGGAGGTTTAGATATGATTTTCACAGTCCATCAACTAGATCTGAATTTGTTTTACCTAAAGATTTTCAATCACTCAGCACAACGTCCAGCTGAGAGCAGCAAGCATTATTGAAAATAACCAGCAAAACAAAAGCTCCCATTCCTTTAAGGACAGAGCAAAAAGACACTTAAGCTGATGTTTGACCCACTTCCACTCAGCTAATAAAATGAAAACGCAAAAAACACTCCAAATAAAAATGGCGTTAAAAATAAGGATACGCGCATATAGGAACAGGAAATGAATGAAACGTGGTTTTAAAATTTCTAGCACTATGAGGATACATAAAGAAAAAACACCAGGAGCTGAGCTCCACGGGCCTTAAACAGGTCCTCAGGACATTAAGAAAGCGAACTCAGTGTTACAGTTCCTGGTTTATTTTTTCACGGTGTAGCTGACCTATTGAGAATTCCCAGGGGGTGCAATAGATTCTGCTGCACTTGTTGTTTCTTTTATATTCAGGAAAAGAAGCATCATAAAATGCCATAACTCTGGCCTCAGACTGCTCAGAAGTTTGCTGCTCTAATTAAAAAGTGAATGTTCCCAATGTTTTGCCAAATAAAGCTCTTTTATAACAAATAACCTTTTGATGGGGAAACCACACTGTTTGGACACCAAAAAGTAATTTTAAGGCTTATCTTGAGTCTGTGCCATGGTAAATACAGGCTAGAGCTTCTTGCCTTTCCTCTCTTTACTGAGGAATCAAAACAGACGTATTTCAGCAAACAGCTTGTACAAATATTCTACTGTAAATGTAACTACAGTTTGGGGTGACAAATACTCTTTCTAATGACATTTTTAGAAGGATTACACACACCCTCACATTAGGGCAATGGTTCTATAGGGGAAGATTGTGGTACTTTTCCTATTTTCTATTGTTAACATAAATTTGCACTGCTTTTGTTTAACTGCCATGGAATAGCTCCCTTTTGTCTAACTGGTTTTGGCCTTATCAGGTTTTTTTCCCTTTTTCTTTTTTTTTTTTTTTGTGAAATTTGAGGCTATTTGGGAAAGTTACATTTGCACTGAGGAGCTCAGAAACATCAGTGACTATAAGGCATTTTGAAGATATGCAAAATTTTGATTTTGATAGTTCTGGACTCAGTCCCAACCCCTGCCCTGGGCAGGGACACCTCCCACCAGACCAGATTGCTCCAAGCCACATCCAGCCTGGCCTTGAACCCCTCCAGGGATGGGGCAGCCACAGCTCCTCTGGGCAACCTGGGCCAAGGTCTCACCACCCTCACAGCAAAGAATTTCTTTCTGGTATTTAATATAAATCTCCTCTCTTCCAGTTTAAAAACATTATCCCTCATCCTATGGCTCCCCTGTCTGATGAAGTGTTCGTCTCCATCTCTTCTGGAGACCCTTTAGGTATCGGAAGAGGCTCTGAGGTCTCCCCAGAACCTTCTCTTCTCTTCTTTCAGTGTGTCTTCATAGGAGAGGGTCTTCAAGCCCTCAGAGCATCTCTATGGTCCTAAACTTCTTGGCTTACAACCCCTGTGGTCCTTTCTACCAGCTTGGAAGTACCTGTTAAGGTATGGTCAACAGGTACTTAAGATGTAATGCTGCAAGATCTCTCAAATATTTTTAGTTCATATCCTCAAATTACTTGGTTTGATTGGGCTCTATCCTGAACACTGGACTGCTGTTAATAAATTAACTGGATACAAAGTTGTCTTGGCAACTGAGGGTCTGTCTCCTTGTGGTCACCAGAAACCAGGAGCTGACATCACATTGTGAGAGACGCTCGGCAGCTTGCAGGTCTTCCTCTTGAGTTCAAAAAGGTGAAGGCAGCTTGGCCACCAATACAACACCGAAATCAGCTTGGTGACCCCAGGTCTAAGGGCTGCCAGCAACTCAAAATGCTTATAACATTCTGAGGGGGCTTTTTTCATACAAAACTTTTGAGGAACAGCTGAGGGAGCTGGGATTGTTTAGTCTGGAGAAGAGGAGGCTCAGGGGAGACCTCATCACACTCTACAGCTTCCTGAAGGGAGGTTGAGGAGGAGGTGGTCGTCCTTTTCTCCCAGATAACTAATGACAGGACTCAAGGGAATGGCCACAAGTTGCACTGGGGGAGATTTAGATGAGATGTCAGGAAAAACTTTTTCTCCCAAAGAGTGGTCCCGCACTGGAATGGCCTGTCCACAGAGGTGGTGGAGTCACTGTCACTGGTGGTGTTCAAGAAGCGTCTGGACAAGGTGCTACAAACATGATTTAGTAGCTGAGTGGGCAGTATTGGTGACAGGAGGACGGCTGGACTAGATGATCTTGTAGGTCCTTTCCAACCTTGTGTTTCTATGATTCCATGATTTCTATGATTTCATGTCTCCAGGCCTATGCATCTGTGGTTCTTGCAAGCACAGAGCATTATTCCCAGAAACTAGAAATGAGTAGGCAGCACTACAAGTGATGTTTATTTGTCGCAGCAAAAGGGAAAATTAAAGTAGCAAATATTTTGATATCCACACATCTTTATATGCTGTTTTATTTCCCAGGGTATATTAAACATCAAACTTCTGGTGTCCTATTACCATGACAAAACAAGAACTGCAAACAGCATGGAACTGCAGGTAATCCATTTTTCTGACAAGTTTTCAGGGTGGATGAGGAATAGCAAACATAAGACATTCTAATTACTATATTCTCATTGTCCTCCATAGATGTCACACCCAGGGCAATCTGTTCAGTTGTTGCTTTTTTTATTTAAAGAATTATATTTCATATTGGTACATGTTCTTGAGCAGACGAGTTATCTGTGCTGGCCACTTCCAAAAATAAATGTAAATTATCCTTGCTCAGACAATTTAAGAAATGCATGTCAACGGTGAATAATAGTTACGAGTATTTATGAAACATCTAAATGCTTAAAAAAAAAATAAAGCCATTCTGTAAATTCTGGTTATTCAGATTCTATTTTGATATGTATGCAAATTACTATACAGTAAGGCTGTTATAATGCATGTTTTTTTAATGAATTGTGGAATATACATATGAGCCATAATTAGAGCTCTTGGGAACAGCATTACCTAAATCTAATTTGCTGACATGCCATCGTAAGGTCAAGTAAGTCTTTAAAGAAAAGAAGTCCAGTAACCTGAGGTCAGAGACTTCCAGATTTTTCTTCAGCTTTGTACCGCTGCGAATTCATCCACGTGTTCGTCAGAAAAGCAAACTCTTTTTGATAATTCACAAGGCTGTGAACCCTTGCTGTTACCATTGGCTGAAGCCACTAAGCAATGCATTATAAATTAAAATGCATTTCTTCTAGTGTGGCCCTGGTTTTATCTTTGTATTTGTCCTTCCCAGAAAAATAGTTTTGAGCATTTAAAAAAGACAAAGAAAATAAAATCTATAAACTATTAGGTCCTCCTTGTGATTGCACGTCTTTACTGCCATCTCTATAAGAAATTATTCATAAAGTTCAATTAATTTATCAATAACCTCCTCATTTCCTTTAGAGTCATAGAATCATTCAGGTTGGAAAAGACCCTTGGGATCACCAAGTCTTACTTCAAGAAGTTTTCCCCTATATCATGTCCCCCAACACCACATCTCAACGACTCTGAAACAGTCAGGGATGGGGACTCAACCCCCTCCCTGGGCAGCCAATTCCAGGGATTGACCACTCTTCCTGGGACAAATTATTCAGCCTAAACCTACCCTGGTGCAGCTTGAAGCCATTCCCTCTCATTCTACCACTAATTCCCTGTGAGAAGAGACCAGCACCAACCTCTCTACAATGTCTCTTCAAGTAGCTGTAGAGAGTGATGAGGTCTCCCCTCAGCCTCCTCTTCCTCCAACTAAACAGTCCCAGCTCCTCCAATCACTCTGCATGAGATTTATTCTCCAAGCCCTTCCCCAGCCCCATTGCCCTCCTCTGCACTCACTCCAGCCCCTCCAGATCTCTCTGGTGTTGAGGTGCCCAGAACTGGACACCAGACTCAAGGTGTGACCTCCCCAGTGCTAAATAACAGGGGAACAATCACCTCCCTACTCCCGCTGGTCACACTATTTCTTATAAAAGCCATTGGCTGCAATCACTTTTTATTTGAGGTTNAGTATATCAGTCTGTTTTTTTCTGTTACCGCTTGTTGATTGATATAGTCATCTCGGTAAAAGCACTTGAGTAGATATGATTGTATTAACAAATATCCTTCTTGTGTGTGTGTGTATTTGAAATTTATTATTATTATTATTATTATTATTATTATTATTATTATTGTCATCATCATCATTATTATTTGCTGGTTTGTTTTTTTTTCTCCTAACAAGTCTCTTGGTAACATCTGGGCATTTCTTGTTTGGAAAACGTTAATGAATCTAGGTCAAAAGTCCTAAAAAGCATATGGAATTTTCCATAAACAATAGTGCAGGGGTTTGTAGTTCAATTTAGCAGTTGAAAAGTGAGCTCTGAGGTATAGATTGCAGTTCTACAGATATAATGCATGTTAAAATACCAATCTCACAACTCATAATTATGCTGAAAATAAGATGAGATGGCTAACATCTAAAAATATGACAATAATAAAAGTTTATAATTTTGGATTAGGAATGGTTCCAGGCTATGACAGTGGAGAAAAATAATGGATCCTTATGTCTTACTATGGACCCATTCACAGGAGAAGGTTTTTTTAGCCCTAGTGTCACAAAGCACAATGGGTTTATTCTGATTTATCTGGAATACACTGAGTCAATATTTGCCATTCACAGCTCTTTTGAATATGGCATTTGTGGATAGCTTTGAACATCAGCTTCATGGTTTTCTTTTCAATAATTTTTATTTATTTTAGAAGCTCCAGGTGAGGTTAAATTCTCACTCTGCTTGGCACGCCACGGACAAATAGCAAAATAGACTCCCTTCCACAAGCAACTTGCAATTTGTGTAGCAGAGATAGAGGAAGGAGGCCAAAAATAATCTGGCTTTATTTTACAGAAGGGGAAAGTATGGCAAAAGTCTGTGACAGAGATAATTTTATTATTTGGTGCTCACTACTTACATTCGGACCATGATGAAATATATTCCCATTTTTAAAACTGTAGACAAACACTTGCTTTTCCTGAATTATAAAAAATATTTCAAATTAATAAGGTGAGCCATTAGCTTATGCAATATTCCTAAAACTAGCACTATGAGGAACTCACATGTCCCTTATATTTACAAACACATGAAGAAGAGAAGAGACTTCTTTCTTTAATTAGGTTGTTTAAAGGAAAACTTTCTTAGAATAAGAGTTCACTGGAATTAAAGATTTTTTTCATGTTTTTTTAAAGTTACAAAATAGTTGTTGTTTTCTGAGTTTATTGTTTTGTGAACTCTCTCTTTGATAAAATCTTTAATTTTTGGAGATAATTCTAATTCCTGAAACACCTCTTGCTGGGAGAAAATTCATTTTTGTTTGTACGTTGTAGAGCATGGAAATAGTCTAATTACGCAACCTTGAGAGAAATGTTGTGAGAGGGACTAGTTTTGTGATATACTCGGTTTCTGTAGAGCAGTCTTTCTCACTAAATATCTGAGAAAAAACTACTGTGTATTTTATGCAAAAAAATTGAGCTACATTTTGAATCATTACATTTATAAATAAACCCTCCCTTACATTTCCTTTTTATCTTCATCTCTGTGTTTGCCTCTTCTTTTTTATGCAGATCACTTTCCTGAAAATAATTTCCACTGCATTGGATGTCCGGCTTCTCTTCTCGGGTGGTAGTCCAGTGACTCCCTCCCCTCTTACACAGGGTTCATGCCCTCACAGTTGCTCTTTCATCCCTCCTTTCTGTTACTCCCCTTTTTTTGTGATTTGTGTTCTGTTGTTTAGCCCTCAGCGCTCTCATATCATCCTCAGCTCCTGCTGCCTCCTCCTAATCAGAGGTCATTTTTCCTTCTGAGAGTCATTCAACCTCCTACAACATCAGGCCTCTTCTCAAAGCTCCTTTTTATCAGTCCTTTGTCTGCTTTTAACCTGAGCTTATTGAATATTTTTATTTTTTTTTTAAATAATGCTTTGAAAATGATGCTCTCCCTAAGGTAGCTTTCTCCACTCATTTGGTTTTCTGAGGTCTTTTCTGTCTGCTGTCTCCATTCATTTTCTGCTGTCATTTCTCATTATCTGCCTAATTCAAGGCCTTATCAAGCTCCACATAAATAAGACTCCCTTTGAAACTAATAATGCTTGCAAAAAGAAAATATTTCCACCTGGGAGCTCTTGCTTTTCTCTGTATACACCCTGCCCCCTCTTTGAAGTGTTCAGGCACAAGACAGTACAGCNACCTCCCTACGCCCGCTGGTCACACTATTTCTTATAAAAGCCATTGGCTGCAATCACTTTTTATTTGAGGTTGTGTGTTATTTTTATAAAAATAGGATACTGGCATCTGTCACCTTACAGGTGGCTGCTCTGTACAGTGGCAATGTTTGGGCAGAACTGAATATTCCTCTCTATTATGAAATCTTCAACTTCAGAAAACAAATCAGTGAAATTTATTATTATTATTATTATTATTATTATTATTATTATTATTGTCATCATCATCATTATTATTTGCTGGTTTGTTTTTTTTTCTCCTAACAAGTCTCTTGGTAACATCTGGGCATTTCTTGTTTGGAAAACGTTAATGAATCTAGGTCAAAAGTCCTAAAAAGCATATGGAATTTTCCATAAACAATAGTGCAGGGGTTTGTAGTTCAATTTAGCAGTTGAAAAGTGAGCTCTGAGGTATAGATTGCAGTTCTACAGATATAATGCATGTTAAAATACCAATCTCACAACTCATAATTATGCTGAAAATAAGATGAGATGGCTAACATCTAAAAATATGACAATAATAAAAGTTTATAATTTTGGATTAGGAATGGTTCCAGGCTATGACAGTGGAGAAAAATAATGGATCCTTATGTCTTACTATGGACCCATTCACAGGAGAAGGTTTTTTTAGCCCTAGTGTCACAAAGCACAATGGGTTTATTCTGATTTATCTGGAATACACTGAGTCAATATTTGCCATTCACAGCTCTTTTGAATATGGCATTTGTGGATAGCTTTGAACATCAGCTTCATGGTTTTCTTTTCAATAATTTTTATTTATTTTAGAAGCTCCAGGTGAGGTTAAATTCTCACTCTGCTTGGCACGCCACGGACAAATAGCAAAATAGACTCCCTTCCACAAGCAACTTGCAATTTGTGTAGCAGAGATAGAGGAAGGAGGCCAAAAATAATCTGGCTTTATTTTACAGAAGGGGAAAGTATGGCAAAAGTCTGTGACAGAGATAATTTTATTATTTGGTGCTCACTACTTACATTCGGACCATGATGAAATATATTCCCATTTTTAAAACTGTAGACAAACACTTGCTTTTCCTGAATTATAAAAAATATTTCAAATTAATAAGGTGAGCCATTAGCTTATGCAATATTCCTAAAACCAGCACTATGAGGAACTCACATGTCCCTTATATTTACAAACACATGAAGAAGAGAAGAGACTTCTTTCTTTAATTAGGTTGTTTAAAGGAAAACTTTCTTAGAATAAGAGTTCACTGGAATTAAAGATTTTTTTCATGTTTTTTTAAAGTTACAAAATAGTTGTTGTTTTCTGAGTTTATTGTTTTGTGAACTCTCTCTTTGATAAAATCTTTAATTTTTGGAGATAATTCTAATTCCTGAAACACCTCTTGCTGGGAGAAAATTCATTTTTGTTTGTACGTTGTAGAGCATGGAAATAGTCTAATTACGCAACCTTGAGAGAAATGTTGTGAGAGGGACTAGTTTTGTGATATACTCGGTTTCTGTAGAGCAGTCTTTCTCACTAAATATCTGAGAAAAAACTACTGTGTATTTTATGCAAAAAAATTGAGCTACATTTTGAATCATTACATTTATAAATAAACCCTCCCTTACATTTCCTTTTTATCTTCATCTCTGTGTTTGCCTCTTCTTTTTTATGCAGATCACTTTCCTGAAAATAATTTCCACTGCATTGGATGTCCGGCTTCTCTTCTCGGGTGGTAGTCCAGTGACTCCCTCCCCTCTTACACAGGGTTCATGCCCTCACAGTTGCTCTTTCATCCCTCCTTTCTGTTACTCCCCTTTTTTTGTGATTTGTGTTCTGTTGTTTAGCCCTCAGCGCTCTCATATCATCCTCAGCTCCTGCTGCCTCCTCCTAATCAGAGGTCATTTTTCCTTCTGAGAGTCATTCAACCTCCTACAACATCAGGCCTCTTCTCAAAGCTCCTTTTTATCAGTCCTTTGTCTGCTTTTAACCTGAGCTTATTGAATATTTTTATTTTTTTTTTAAATAATGCTTTGAAAATGATGCTCTCCCTAAGGTAGCTTTCTCCACTCATTTGGTTTTCTGAGGTCTTTTCTGTCTGCTGTCTCCATTCATTTTCTGCTGTCATTTCTCATTATCTGCCTAATTCAAGGCCTTATCAAGCTCCACATAAATAAGACTCCCTTTGAAACTAATAATGCTTGCAAAAAGAAAATATTTCCACCTGGGAGCTCTTGCTTTTCTCTGTATACACCCTGCCCCCTCTTTGAAGTGTTCAGGCACAAGACAGTACAGCTTCAGTTTTAAAAATACCTATGCAATTTGAGGGCAGACAGATCAGAATATTGGCTGGTCCAGTCAGGGCACGACAACTCAAATAATTGTATCCCTCACCCCCACTTTGGGTTCTTGGAATCACAGAACCGTGGAATTGCCTGGATTTCAGATCATTGAGTCCAACCATCAACCCAACACTGACAAAACCCATCACTAACCCATGTTTCTAAGCTCTATGTCTGCTCAGCTTTTAAACACCTCCAGGGATGGTGACTCCACCACTTCCTTGGACGGCCTGTTCCAATGCTTGATGACTTTTTTCTGTGTAGAAATTTTTCCTATTATCCAATCTAAACCAAAGTTGGAGATGGAGTTCATCTGGAGTTGGATGTCAGAAGCCTTTGGGTAGTCAGTGATTTGGTAAAACAGAGAAACCAGGCAATGTCCCCAGAGCGTTTGTGATAAAGGACATTCTCTGGAAACTTCTGCATAATTTATTTTTATTTCCAGCGAACAATGGGATCTGCATTGCTGTGGGGAAGCCCAAATGACTGGGGCCACCAGGAGCAGGGGGAGGCAGCCTTTACAGTTTTGTGTGTTTGCTGGGTTTCTTTCTAAACACCTCTCATGGACGTTTGATGTCCTTCCCAGTTGTAACACTTCACAGGCTCTTTTTGCTCCACCTGCCCTTGAAGAATTGAGTAAAGCTTATCTGCAGCCCCATGATCTATGAAACAGTTACAGCTCCAGGTAAAAGTCTGAGTACACCACTGCAAAGTGGATGTTTTCTTGGCAGATATTCAGTATATTGCCCAGAGAAGCTGTGGCTGCCCCATCCCTGGAGGGGTTCAAGGTCAGGCTGGATGGGACTTGGAGCAACCTGCTCTGGTGGGAGGTGTCCCTGCCCAGGGCAGGGGTTGGGACTTGGGTGACCTTTAAGGTCCCTTCCAACCCAAGCCATTCTGTGATTCTATGGTATTAATATAAGACTTCTAATTAATCGTCATTTCATTACCTACAAAAAATAATCTGCTGCATGTATAGGTCTGCTCCAACTATTGATTTGGCTTTTGGGCCTGATCCAAAATCCATCGTATGAACTTAATATTCATAATCAGATCCTGACAGTGGAATGTATTGGGAGCATTTATAAGTGGAAATAAACAATTCTGGATGTAAATAGAAAAAAGGATCCCAGTTTAGCACTGTTTAGTAAACCATTCTGAATAATTTTCTCTCCTGACTTCTTCACATCTCAACCTATAAATTCAGAGCAACCCTCAAAGTATGCTTAGCACCATAATTATTTCATTATGAGTTTAAGGACAACGTGTTTGAATAGTTAAAAGCCTTGTGAAAGGCACACTAAAAAAATGAATGGAAGATTTTTCTTTTTCATTTTTTTCAAGATTTTTTAAGCCTTCAGTAAACTTCAAACAAGTTCCAAGATCAGGCTCACCCTTCACATATTTGTGAGTGAGCCCAGGCTCACCTACGTGTTTTATTTAATACTTCACAGCGTCTGGTATAAAATGTGTGCCTTCCCTGACGTGCAGAAATATTTCTCAGGCTATGTTTAAAATCTATAATATATATATACACATACATACATATGTATGAAAGCTAAAATATATACAAATAGTTAGCTGTATAAAAAATCCTTTCATGATGAAGGAACAGTTTGTATGTGGATGGGAAGCGTTACCTGAAAACATATGTCTGGCCAATGCTTTCCTTAAAAATATTTCTCACAGACTTGGTTTTATTAAATCAGTCATTGTGAAATGAGCTGAAATGCTGAGATGATAATGGTGGTTGGTAGCTCTAGGCTTTCTACGATTATTATGATCTTCTGAAGCAATAATATAAAATATTTAGAATGGTATTTTTAACATGCTGTTTCACTGACCCAGCAATTTTTAAAAAGCAGAAGCAAAACTCTTGTCTTTTTTTGACAGTCCCTATGTCTTTATTCTTAAAGTATTCACCTGATGCTGGTTTCCACGCAGGAGCTGTCTCCAAATGAACACGCCAATTATTAGCTGCCTACAAACAGGATAAAAGCTATTGCAACTGATAGGAAGGTTGGCAAAATCCTTTGGGTTTTCCCCTGCTTTTGCTCTCGGCTGTGTAAACTTCTAGCAAAAATGTTATCATCACACAGATGGAAGGTCTCCCAGCACGTACCCTGTGGTGTGGATTCCCTGGCTGGCAGGGAAGGGTGGGCTCTGCCCTGTGGTAGATTTATGGCTACCATAGATGGGCAGAGGAAACCAGCAAAGTCTCATTCTCAAAAGGAAAGCAAGAATCACAGAATCATAGAATTGCCAGGGTTGGAAGGGACCTTTCAGGTATTTGAGTCCAGCCATCAACCCAACACCAACAAAACCTGTCACTAAACCATGTCTCTAAGCACTGTGTCTACCCATCTTCTAAATGCCTTCAGAGATGGTGACACCACTTCCCCGGGTAACCTGTTCCAATGTGCAATAACCCTTCCAGTGTAAAAATTGTTCCTAATCTCCAATCTGAACCTCTCCTGGGGCAACTTGAGGCTGTTTCCCCTTGTCCCATCGCCTGTTCCTTGGGAGAAGAGACCAACCCCCACCTTTCTACACCCCTCCTTTGAAGAACACTCAATGAGCAGCCTTTCCTCAGGTATTGCATGTTTCCAGTATTGATATGTGGGATATTTTCCAGGGCAAACTAAAAAGTTTGGATTATACAATATACTAATACTGAATTGGGGAAAACGATTCATATTTTTTAACGTTTACACATACAAAGAGAGTTTGGGTTCTGGAGAGTAAAAAGATGTAGCAACATTGAAAAACCCCCACCATGTGCTGTAAAACACAACATAAATTAAGCCTAAGTTTTCCAGATACTTATGGATGTGCTTAACTTCATTATCCTGAACAGTCCCAGGCAGTCAAAGGGTGCAAAGCCTGAGAATCAAGAGAATTTTACTATTATTATAATGATATAATTATCGCTATTGTAACCCTAAGCTCTGAATTCCTTGTGCTTAGAGCTCATTTGTGTCCTTTCTAATGGTCTAATTTACCTTCAAATATGAACAGCTATGCATGTGAGATTTTTCTGGAACTCTTTGAAGTCCCAGATTTGAAAATGCCTCTTTTGCCAGTTATCTGAGGTGAAAATCAGGTCAGCTGTATTGTTTAAACAGCTTTAGTCTGAAAAAGAACAGTTTGGTTAGCAAAAAAAAAAAAAAAAGATGACATTTTTACCATTTATAATGTGAATACTTCTTAGAAACCGTCCTCATTCAAGAAAAAAAGTACCTTGTGTCTCTGATACTTGCCACAGAACCTTGGTAAGGACACCATTAGCTCATGCCTGGCAAAGCGTAGTTTATTATTCTTATTAGAAATTATTTTCTAGGTGCCAGCATTTGTGCTGCCTCACAGAATCAGGAAGAGATGGAGACACAACTCCTGCCGTGAGGATTTTACAGTGTAAATACACAGATCAGATAAATCCATCCCCAAATGCATGGGGATGGCCAAATCCAGGCCAAACAGGTACACATAAGCTATGGAAAAATAACCAAGAGGCTGCAATAGGCTACATCAGGATGATGAAGGACAACTTGAAGGCAAAGGACAGAAGTTCAGGCTTGATGCAAAAGAGAAAGAAGCCAAGGAAGAGAATCTGAGAGTGATACAGACCTTGAGGGAATAAAAGATCTGCGTAGACTGAGATGCAAGGTTTTAAATTATGTGCTAGCAAAACTTCCGAAGTGTTCTCATTGTCTCTTGAAAATACCAACTGATCTAAGGAAGCATAACAGCAGAATAGGAGGTAGTGGTGGATGTGTTAGTAGGTGAAATGTGCTTTCAACAAAGTAGGAATATATTTGGAGGATGTGTCTGGGGCAATGTGTCAGGAATCCCTACTTCCAGCCACAGTCTTGCTTAAACAATATTTAAAAAAAAAATGAAAGAAAAATTTTTTTCTTGTTCTGTTTATTTCTTCCTATGGACTTCTATTCCACAAAATTTCCCCGGTCTGTGATGTCTTCTGCCCCCAAATGCCTTGACAAGTTGTGGCTCAATCTAGCTTAAATAAATTTCTTACTTTGGTACGTGGGATAAAAGCTACTCTTCCAATTAAAAAATCTGTTCCACTGACTAATACTAATGACTAATTAGTTATTATCAGATATCTCAAGTGTAACTAATTAATATAGCCTTTGATAGACTATAAAAGATTTGAATGGTCAAATAAAACCAATTAAATTAAGACAATCATCAATAACTCACTGTTATAAACTATAGAGCTTGGTTCTATAACACCTGTCATGTATTAAATTTCTGTGATATAACTTAAGCATCTGTTTTAGAAAACAGAATATTCCCTGGTTATTAATAAAGCTGGGGCCACTTTCATTGTTTTTGAATGTCAGGATTGTGTTACCCTATGCCTGCTGTGTTACATTCAATTCATTTTTAGGCACAAGATCACAAAAACAATTTCACTGAAATCCACAGGGAAAATGGATGTTCAGGTTGAACCTTTGTCCTTAAACTAGAATGTTTTCATCTTTAAAATTCGATCACCAGCAAAGAGGATAGCCTAAAGTGAAATAACAACCCTCTCAGTGGTCGCCTGGGGCTACGTGGAGTAACACCACCACATGTGCTCCTAAGGGTGATCTGAAGAGGATTTTTCCAAATTTAGAATCCAAAGCAGCTCACCTTCAGTCTCTCAGTTCTTTTGTCAGGGCTGAGATTTGTCAAAGGGATAGTGCTAAGAATACATCTCAACTGGATGAAGCCATAAATTTTAAGTGTAGTGGAGAGTGACATCAATTCTAAAACTCAACAATTCCATTCACACACAAGATTTGTAACCCCAATTTTAGAAGATACTTTCAAGTTCTTGGCAGGACAGAATTAAATTCCCAGACTAAGGAAATCATCTCAGTTACATTAGGAGGAAACAGGCAAGTTTTCTGGGATGAGTATCATTGAAGGGGTTACAGCAGGTTTGCTGGATTTATGAACATCACAGACTGCCTTTGCATATAGGTATAAATGCACACACATATTTGAAATGTCCATATTCTTTCAAAGAGTTTTGAATTACAGGATGCTGGGATAGTTGTTGTGTCTTCCTTTGATTAGCTGATTTTCATATAGAGTGCACCCTCAGCAAGTTTGTCGATGACACCAAGCTCAGTGGCACAGTCAACACCCTGGAGGGAAGGGATGCCATCCAGGGGTACCTGGGCAGGCTGGAGAGGTGGGCTTATGAAAATTGCATGAAGTTCAACCAAACCAAGTACAGGGTCTTGCACCTGGAACGTGGAATCCCAAGCAAAAATACAGGTTGGGCAGAGAATGGCTGGAGAGCAGCCCTGAAGAGAAGAACTTGGGAGTGATGGTGGATAAGAAGCTCACCGTGAGCAGGTAGTGTGCACTGGCAGCCCAGAAAGCCAACCCCATCCTGGGCTGCATCAAAAGAAACGTGGCCAGCAGGTGGCTGGAGGTTATTCTACCCCTCTGCTGCCATGAGACCCCACCTGGAGCACTGTGTCCAGCTCTGGAGTCCTCAACATAGAAAAGGCACCAAACTGTTTGAACGGGTCCTGCAGAAGGCCACAAAGATGATCAGAGGGCTGGAGCACCTCTCCTGTGAGGACAGGCTGAGAGAGCTGGGGTTGTTCAGCCTGGAGAAGAGAAGGCTCCGGGGAGACCTTAGAGCAAACTTCCAGTATCTGAAGGGATCTCCAGGAGAGCTGGAGAGGGACTCTTTGTCAGGAAGTGGAGTGACAGGACAAGGGGTAATGGCTTTAAATTGAAAGAGGGGAAATTGAGATGAGATCTCAAGAAGAACTTCTTTGCTGTGAGGGTGGTGAGAGCCTGGCCCAGGTTGCCCAGAGAAGCTGTGGCTGCCCCCATCCCTGGAGGGGTTCAAGGCCAGGCTGGATGGGGCTTGGAGCAACTTGGTCTCGTGGGAAGTGTCTCTGCCCATGGCAGGGGGTTGGAACTGGATGGTCTTTAAGGTCCCTTCCAACTCTAACCATTCTATGACTCTATGACAATTGTTAGGTTTGAGATGGCTAATTCTCCTTTGCTAGCTTGGAGGAACCATTTCCCCGACAGAGGGCTCCTCCTGTTTCTGGAGGCAGGATGCTTTTATCACACCTCTTTGTGGCCATAAAACGGGTTCCTTGTTGTGACCTTTGGTTATCTTTGATGCTAGTTATAAAGCTACTCTTGGCTGTAGCTTGTATCAAGATATATAATAGCATTTATTTACTGCTGGTAAAATCATCTATATCAATCCATCAGTTCTAGCAGGCATTTTACTGTCCATATGTGTGAAATTTCCTTAAGCAGAGTATTAAGTTGGTGGCCTGTTCTGGAGGAAAATGTGAAGATGTACAAAGATGTTGATGAAAGGTGGAATTGTAACCCACAGAAGAGAAGACCACACGGGTCAGTGGTATTTATGACCTGCATTTTGTCAGCTGAGGGGAAGAATTCCTATGAATGTCTGTCGTCTTCAAGAGTATTGTATTTTATTTGATGATTTTGATGATTTGATTGAAGCCTACAGAGCACTTGTAAAACAAACACTGTCTCGTGTTTCTGTTTTCGTAACTATTTTAATCAGTAAAATTAAAACTTGCTCTGTCCTCCTAAAGTTTACAGATTCTGTTCTTTTCAGGACTGACCAATGCCCCATGTTTTCTATTTGGAAGGTTTTGTTGGGGTTTTTTTTTTACATATGGTGAACATCTGAACTCTGTCTTTACATAATTTAACCTCGTTTAAATCTGGAGAAACAAAGAACCATTGTGGTGATATATGGCACAGTGTTATCAGTTGAAACTGTAATTGAACAAAAGTTCCTATAATTTCATTCCCTTTACACATTAATTTATTTGGAGAAAGTGATGCCAATGCTTTGAAGCATGACTGGAATGCTGAAAAGAAATGCAAGTTGATTGAAATACAAAGCACCAGCTGTGCAACTAGAATATTTACAGAATTAAAGGTGGGGTATTCAAAAGTGCGTAACATTTTCCAGTTACCTCTAACTCTTACATAGATCTTGCTGATTTTACTGGGCACAAACTTAGAGCCAGGCTTTAGAAACTCCTGTTTGACATAAACTTGTTACAGTCACTTTAAAAAATATCATATATATACCTGACAGGGCTGGCACCACATAACAATCAGTTAAATGTGTCCAGTCTCTAACTGTGGTGTGACAGAGGGATAACCCTGATAAAAGTGTTCTCTTATTTCCATTCATTTGCCTTTTGAGCTGAAATCTTTCATGCTTGTGCTCAACCTAAAGGTGAAAGTTCTCAAAAAAAATCCAAACCAAAACAAAAACCTTTATCTGTTGTGTTATTAGTTGTAGGGATGAGAGTAATAGTAATTTTAAAGAACTACACAATCATGAGATTATGAGATTCTGGATGATCTTGTAGGTCCTCTCCAACCTTGATTTTCTATGATTCCATTGAGGAAGGGCTGAGGGAGCTGGGATTGTTTAGACTGGAGAAGAGGAGGCTCAGGGGAGACCTCATCACACTCTACAGCTTCCTGAAGGGAGGCTGTGAAGAGGAGGGGGTTGGCCTCTTCTCCCAGATAACTAATGACAGGACTCCAGGGAATGGCCACAAGTTGCACTGGGGGAGATTTAGATGAGATGTCAGGAAAAACTTTTTCTCCCAAAGCGTGGTCCCGCACTGGAATGGCCTGTCCAGGGAGGTGGTGGAGTCACTGTCACTGGTGGTGGTCAAGAAGTATCTGGATGAGTTGCTACGAGATATAATTTAGTAGCTTGGTGGGTAGGATTGGTGATAGGAGGACAGTTGGACTAGATGAGCTTGTAGGTCCTTTCCAACCTTGTGTTTCTATGATTCTATGATCATGTACTTAAAACCATATTTTTACGCAGATAGGTAAGAAGACAGGTTGAAGACTGACCGAATACTCAGACCAAACTCCCGTTCTCTCAGCTCCGGTGTGTTCATTTGTATAAGCTGTGACATGGCATCTATTTGCTGCTATTAAAGCAAACAGCAATATTCTTATTGATATTCAAGGTGGGTGCAGCTGAAAAACCTAAACATTTACTACCTCTTTGTGAAAACTACCCCAATGAAAATTAGAGTCCCTTTGCCACTTGCAAGTGTTTGAACAGACCACCACTGAAATTTCTGTATATTTCTTACAGAGAAAAAATATAGTTTAATATTAAATTATTTACTCAAGCAGATTGCCTTGCTTCTGTTGTAGATAGCAAATTGTGTAATATGTATCTTAAAAGGGCACCCTAGGGTCTACATTAGAAAATAATTTAGGGAATATATTGGGTGGATTAACATTTTGGGTTTTGGCTACCTAAGTTTATCAGAACAGACTAAGTGTCCAAGGACACATATATCTCTGTAGTTTCAAGTTGAATTTTTTTTTCCCCTCAGATGTATTGAACTTTTAAAATTCTCACAATATTACAGGGAAACTTAAAAATATAAACATTAGAAGATGAGTATCTTCAGGGTACACTTTGTGAGCTTTATACTAAAAGTAAATGTTTAACATCTATGATTTGCTTATTAGAATATCATCTAGTAAAGGTATTTTATTGATCTTGGCTTAGTAGTGCATTCCCCCAAATTATTATTTCTTGCTTATGTTTTAAATATGTTTTTCAATATTTACACTTCACCTTAGCTCAAAACAAGATTCAGAAAAATTGCATTAGTTGAAAAAAACACAATAATTTCTCCAGTATGGTTTTCATATTGACTGAACCTGTAAAAGGAACACTGATTTTTAAGGTTTTGAACTTTGTGTGAGGTCTGTCAAGGGGTAGGATTAGTTATATGGCTACTGAGGAAAACTGGCAAGCAAACTTTAAGTTCCAATTTCATATCACTGCTATAGAAGGGGTGGGATTTAGCCATTCTGTGGTAACAGAAATTAATTTATAATGCTATTCCGCATTCACCCTAATACTTTAATTAAACTCCTTTATTGCAAAAGCAGATGCCAATGCTTCACTTCAAATGCTCAAGTGGTCCTCCAGAAAGGAGTAGGAATATTCAGCTACTTCAGTGGCCATGTATTTACAGGACTGGAGCCTAAATTTTCACACAAGAGCTTCTTCTGTATCGGTAAAAGGCACGATATACTCTGTAAAATGGAATATAAGGACAAAGTTGTTTCAAATTCAACGACAAAGCCTTTAGGATCATACACAAGAAAGTCTGCTGATATGCTTACCCACTAAAAACCAACCAAACCCACACAACAAGCTTTTCTTTGACCAAGGAAGCAAAACATACACAGTCTAGTGGTACAACAGCATGGGCTTCATCTTGTGTAATTGAAAAGGGAGTGGACGTGAAGACCTTGTAGGTGCCTGGATTATATTATCCCCAAGATATTTTTAATAACGTAAATGGGGCGAGTGCTTTGCATTCCAAAAGCAAAGTAAATTACTCTTTGTTAGTTGTTTTCATGACTACCAGGGACCAATCTTTTCTAGTGGGGATGGTTTCTTCTACCTAGAGAAAGTAGGAATTGCATTAGAGGCTTTAAAATTATCCTCAATTTCCCTTCAATTTGGTGACAGAATTTTAACAAGTTGCTTCCAGGAACCTTTGAGAGATTCCTTCAGCGTCTCGTTCTGTTAAAACCTTAGATATACCCTAGCAAGTACTATGGAATTTAAAATACAGTTATGAGCATTTTAAACCTGGCCTTGGTACGTCACCACTATTAAAATTTCTATTACTTTTTTATTGTAGGTAAATCCCCTGTAGCACCATGGAGTTACCTAATAACAAATTTACTCTGCTCTGTTATAGGTTGCATGATGAAGTTAAGAACATTCATGTAATGTAAAACTCTCTGTTCAGTTGGTTGCAACTTTCTCAAAAGTTTTTGTTTTGTTTTCTTTTGATTTTTTTTAAATCTGATGTTATTGCCAGTTTTGCTTAAATTTTCATGCTGGTCTCTATCATATTTAGTAGATGTATTTTTGTTACCCACCCTAGCTTTAATGTCATGGATAACGGACTTCTGCAACGATTGCAGGAACTTGTTTTTGTACAGCACTAAAGCATGGAGATTCCCAGCAGGATGTAAATTCTTCCTCTCCAAGGCCACTGTCTGTCGTGACCTTCAGTTAAATCAGGGCTTTTTCCAACCTCCAAAAGACCAAAAAGTCCCCAGGTTAGTCTCTTAAGCCAGAGAATTTCCATCAGGTTTTTCTGCAGTTTCTCTTTCAAGGGGAAATGAGACAGATGATCTGTCAGGAGAAACTTGTTGTGAAAAGCAGTTTATGGTGTTCTGTAGAAGTCTCCAGAGTTCCCATGTTCCTGATTTGTGGGTTTTCCTGTCTGAGTAGACAAATATAGAACCATAGAACAGTTAGAGTGAGAAGGGTCCTTAAAGATCATCAGGTTCCAACCCTGCCCTGGGCAGGGACACCTCCCACCAGACCAGGTTGCCCAAAGCTCCGTCCAGCCTGGCCTTGAACCCCTCCAGGGATGGAGCATCCACAACTTCTCTGGGTGACATGTTCCAGTGTCTCACCACCCTCACACCAAAGAATTTCTTTCTGGTATCTAATCTAAATCTCTCCTCGTCCAATATAAAGCCATTACCCCTTGTCCTGTCACTCCACTCCCTGACAAAAAGTCTCTCTCCCGCTCACCTGCAGCTCCCCTCAGATACTGGAAGTTTGCTCTAAGGTCTCACCGGAGTTTTCTCTTCTCCAGGCTGAACAACCCCAGCTCTCTCAGCCTGTCCTCATAGGAGAGGTGCTCCAGCCCTCTGTTCATCCTTGTGGCCCTCTGCTGGACCCGTTCCAACAAGTCCATGTCCTTTCTATGTTGAGGACTCCAGAGCTGGACACAGTGCTCCAGGTGAGGTCTCAATGCCACTCGTTATGTGTATCATGTACAATATGTCTACTTTTCATTCAAACTAGTGTAAGGACAAATTTGCACAGAAAGATTTTTACAGTTATGAACTAGCCCCCAGACCATCTCGTGCTTTCTTCCAGATTAGTACAGGAACAGAACTCGTGTTTAGTTTATGAAGGTTGGATTATTGTAGCAATCCCCTCACATTTCTTCATAATGCTAATAAATATGTGGAGTGTAGCATGGGAGGAATATCACGCTGGTTCTGGTGAGGTTATATTTGGCCAGTGGGAAGAGAGGGTCCACAGCACAGATTGATACATAATTAGAGAAGAAAAATACCCAAGGAAAAGACATTGCAAGGACAAGAGTTATGTACTGAGCAAAGGCCCTTGATGATTGTTTAAAGACTTGTAAAAGAAAACTCATTGTTATGCTGGAAAATAAAACACAGGTTTATGACATTGGCATAATAATCTTCCTGCTGGTAAAAGAATTTCAGATTCTAGTAAATTGTGAAGTTGAGACAAAAAAAGTGGTTTCCAAATCTCACAGGTTTCGGTGTCATTAAAAATACAATATTTGTAAAGCAGATATAAAAGATTGGGTATATGAGTGGATCAAAAAGGAGCTAACAAAGCAATTGCAGTTTGGCTGAAGGATTTGAAGGATGAAGAGAGAGCTCTTACTAAAGCTTGAAAGAAAAAAAAAAACAGAAAAAAAAAAGAGGAAATCAAGTGTAAAGGAAATCAGATATTATTTTTTCCTGATCTCTCGCCAAACACCCCATTGAAGAGTCAGACCTTTATTCCAGTAAAAAAAAAAAAAAAAGGTTTTCTTGCCAAAAATGTGGAGGTGGCTACTTTGTTCCCAGCCAAGCTGAGGATGAATTATGAAAATAAAACTTGTATCTACTGGGACCTTCAGTCATCTGAAGATCCGTTGCAACATGTTGAAAGTGACTTAATTCAGGAAGATCTGGATTCTAGCTCAGGCTCAGAGGGAACTTGAGGACTTTATGGTTTCCTTTTTTTTCTATCAAGTTTTATAGCCCACATTTGTAGTAAAATAATGTTGTTTGAAGTTTGTATGTTTCATGGGAGTGGTGCCTTGAAGAAGTTATTTCAGTTAAATGGCACCAGATGGAGTGTTTAGTTTGTGACAGGATTCCAGTGTTTAGTTTGAAATTGTGTTCTTTATTTGATGGCTTTATGGTATCAACAGCTATTCTGCTGGCATATATTCTTGTTCTGCCCCTCGGAAAAATTGGATAAAATGCATCTTGAATCGATTTGGGAAAAAAAAAATGCAATGCTTTGGTATTAACATAAAGGATTTTCTTCACTATGAGGGTTCACATTGGAGTATGAATTAACTTTTTAATTCAATAGTATATCTTGGGTTTTTTGGAATATATGACAAACCCTAAATGTACATACATAGGACAGAATAAATCCTTAAAAGCAACAATGATGATCATCACATAGTGTGAGAATCAGAAACATTTCTGTACTAATAGTGGGAGTCAGTACTTTTTATGTTTTAATTTGCCATCTTCCTTTATGCTGGTGTCATCAGTATTTTAGAACCTCCACTTTATAGAAAAAACAAAAGCTCAAAGAAGACAGAGAGATCATCAGTGATAAATGGCAGGGCAATGAGGTTGCTACTAATTGCACCATTGACTTTTAACAGTTCTCTTTCCAAAAGTAATGGGGAAGAGAGAGAGAGAAGGCGGCTGTGGAGTGGAAATTTTCAGCCAAAGAAAAGGAATGAAAAAGGTGTCACGAACTATTTTAAGAGAGAGGTCTTCTCAATAAGGGAGCAGACCTTTCGAAACAGAAAGCAGAGCAGTAAAAATGAGAGTGTGGCCGATTTTATCTTCCTTGAAAGAGACTGAGATCCTCAGCCCGCAGACTTTTAGTGGTGGCAAAGACCCTAAAGTGGAAAGATAAACACATGGAAGATTTTATCCACTCTAGGAAAGACTGACAGAATACAAAGACTTTTAACAGGAAGAAAGACTCTGAGAAGGAGATCGAGATCAGGTCTCTCATTTTGTGTACATTAGCAAATACATTTTCTAAATACTTGTATCTAGGATTGGAGTGGTCATGCTAAAGAAAAGGAGACAAAGCCACAGATAAACGCATAAAGTAAAGAAATATTTCAAACTTTCAGATGATCCCCAATGGTTAGTATAAAAGCAAGCCCCATCACGGGTGGGTGAGACACCACCGTTGTGTGAGCACATAGAGTCTGACAGAAAAGCTGATGGGAAAGCTTGAGACATCTCATGTCTCACTCGGGGCTCTAAGAGAATTAGATTATAGCACAGCTCCTCCTGAGGACAGGTCCATCCAGTAAGAGGCCACATCACAGAGAGCATTTGGTTTCTTAGACACACTGGAAATCTTTTGGTGAACCTATCTGTGTTTAGGTAGCGTGCCTAAATCGCTTTTAAAACTGAGACTTAACCTAGAAGGCACTTAGACATTCCTCAAAGTTTTTCTCCAAGGCACTCACAGCTTTTAAACAGAAAAGTAATATCTTGATTTGCAACCAGAAACATTTTGAGAGCAAGAGGAAATTCTGGAATACACACACTCCCCGAAAGCAGAATTCTTCAGCAAGAAAACCACAGACTTCTGCCAGAGCTCATCTCGGGTTTCCAAATAATTTGAGGTGTGGCACACTGCAAAAAAGAAAGATTTATAGGAATTCCTTCATAGATTTTAAATATATGACTGAATTATAGGAATAGTTTGCTCATGTGTTCTCTTTTTGGAACAGAGATGTTAAAGAGACTTCGTCATGTCTATTTAATTTTTTTTTCCAGTTTGAAAAACATCCATTATTTTTAATTGCTTATTTGTATCTTTTGCACCTAAGCATTAATTTTCATCCCTCTTTTAGCTGGAAAGGAAAAAATTTTACACTGTCTTGGAAAACTTGAATGAATTAATACTCCTAAGAACTAAAAGCAAAAAGAAAAAAAATTTAATTTTATGAAGGAATTGCTACTGCCATCGTCTCTTGGAAAAAAGTCAGACAAATAATCACAGTTATTACAAGCGTATAGAAACTTAGCCCTTTCTGATTTCCCCTACCTCAACTTTAATAGCTTTATTGTTCTGCAAAGGTCGAGGCAAAGCTGTATTTTTTGCACTGGTTTTCCCCATAGGTCTGTAAAACTCCAACTAAAAAAAATCAACCAACCAATGAACCAAAAAAACTCCAACCCAACAAACCCCACAGAGAAACCCAAGCTGATGAAAAACCCTTAAGTTCCAACAAAGAAAATCCTGGGTTTCGATAACCACATCTAGGTAGTCAAAGTTCTCATGTTGAAAGTATTTGATTCATTTGCTGCTCCTCTTCCCAGTGATGTCTTAGTCTTTCATTTAATTCATTTTTTAAGAGACGGATCTTGTTAAAGCATAAAGGAATCCATTAAAATGTTATGACAAAGGATCTCTGTGGATATAATGATTACACAGCTCAAGAAATACCCATTCTCGAACCAGTGATCATCCTGAGTGTTCATTGTACTGATCACTTTTAACAACATGACTTATGCAACATCCCTTGGACAACAAGTTGACCATGAGCCAGCAATGTGTCCTTGTGGCCAAGAAGGCCAATGGTGTCCTGGGGTGCATTAAAAAGATTGTGGCCAGCAGGTGGAAGGAGGTCATCCTCCCCTTCTGCTCTGCTCTGCCCTGCCCTGGTGAGGCCCCACCAGGAGCACTGGGTTCTGGGCTCCCCAGTTTAAGAAGGGCAGAGAACTGCTGGAGAGAGTCCAGTGGAGGCTATAAAATGATCAGGAACTGGAGCACCTCTCTAATAAGGAAAGACTGAGAGCCCTGGGGCTGTTCAGCCTGGAGAAGAGCAGAATGAGAGGGGACCTCATTAATGTTTATAAATAGGTAAAGGGTGGGTGTCAAGGGGATGGGGTCAGGCTCTTCTCAGTGGTGCCCAGTGCCAGGAGGATGAGGCAATGGGCACAAGTGGAAACATGGGAAGTTCCATCTAAACATGAGGAGGAACTTCTTTCCTGTGAGGGTGGAAGAGGTTGCCCAGAGAGGTGGTGGAGGCTCCTTTTCTGGAGACATTCCTGTGCAACTGGTTCTGGGTGACCTTGCTCTGGCAGGAGCTTGGACTAGATGATCTCCAGAGGTCCCTTCTAACCTCGTTATCATTCAGTGATTCTGTGAGTCTTTGCCTCTGCTGTGTCAGTTTGTGGACACCATTAGCTCTCCAGCTCACGAACACACAGACAACTTTCCTTTTCAGTCACAGCCACACAGTATTTGTTTGAATGATCTGGAGAGCCACAAAGCATTAGTAGCCCACACTTCACATCTGGAAGACCTTTTAGATCAATCACACCATAATACTTCAATTTATTCTAGAGGAGTAGGAGTTAGCTTTTGCTAAAAGAGCTATCTGCATGCGAACATTATACCCACGGATGTAGCTTTATTTTTAAACATTATTTTGACTTTTGGATTATTTCTAGCGCTTTTAATTTTGTTAATTTTGGCAATCCAATTGCATTGCATTTCCTAATATTTTGGCTAGGCCTGCGTTCATGCATCCTATAGTGTTTTCATCTTTTCCTATCTTTGTGAAATATTCAAGCTTTTCATTTGAGAAATGATTTTTCATTTGGTGATGGAATGAAACCCTCAGAGATGTTCTTTACTGCCAAGTCCATTACATGCCTTTATTAGCACTTAGGCAATGATAGTCCATACAAAATCATATATATTTATGTATATAAATACATATATCATGTGCATATAAATGAAAACAGTGGAAGTGGAACAAATAACACTTTAGTATTTCATCCTTAAATAGCTCAGCTGTTTTCCCTTTTTTCTTATAAGTAATCACCTTTCCCATCTGAAAGAAATTAACTCCTGGGGAGGATATGTTCTAAGAGCTTTCATATGGTCCTTGTTACCAGGGAAACTACTTCTTTTGTCAGTATGTGTTCTGAAGCTCGCAGACGGTGCAGATTGCTTTGTAACATGGGATGACAAGAGACAGCAAGGGCCAACTCGTTTGCATGTGGTTTTTGAGTGAAAAAAATAATTAGAAACTCTCCCAGTGCTGGCTGATGTTACTTATCCCAGGCAGCTCTTCCAAACAGAGGTGTGCAAAATAGTGTGTTTTTTCCACGTATACAGCTTACTGTGGGTTGATGAAACAAATATTATCGCGGGGATGGGTGGGAGGGCTGCAGATGGAGCATCCCTGGCTGCCAGGGTGTCCTCTGTCAGGGGACGTATGTCTGGGTGCTGCAGGGCCTGGGTTACAGGTCTTGGCATAAGCTGTGAGAGGAAATCACTTCCCTTTGAAGAGGTTCTTCCTGGGTAGGTGCATCTCATTTTAGGAGTGATTTGTACCACTTATTTAGCTCTTTTCACTACACTGTGTGTGGTTTTCTATGGTATTAATCCTAGGGCTACCACTTCCTAATGGAATATAGTACCCGAGAGCACATCTTCCTAATGAAAAATACCTTTTTTTTTTTTCTGAATACATGGTCTGCTTTTTTATTTTCAGTGTACAAAACCAACAGGTATCACGGGGAAGTAAACCAGAGCTATGATTGTACCTAATAATAATTACTGCTGCTTCAGAAGTTTCTCTGCTTTACATTTTTAATCTGTAATGAGCTCAATGCCCACGTTGGATTGAGGGAGGTATTTGAATTTAAAATTACTAGCAAACAGGATGAACAATTGAGCTAATAAGCAAGAAACAATGTGCCACTAATGGCTTCTGAACATCTCAGCAAGGGTTCTGTTTTCAAAAGTCTGTTAATAACAAGGCTCAATGTATGTCCTGTGTCTTTACCAGTTTGCTTTTTTAACCACGTTACTTTGTCTAGAATTTTATACAGAGGAGTTGGTTTGTTTTAGAGGTGAAGAAAGACTAGATTAATGGAGTTACAGCTTCTTTTTTCTTTTTTTTTCATTTAAAAAAAAAAAAAGAAAAAAATTATCTGGATAATCCATTTTCATTCTTTGGAAGACTAAAATAATAAAACAATGAACACTGGCTGCAGAAGTGGAAATATCATCTCAGTTTTAATCATAATCATTCCACCATCATTGCAATAGTCCTGACGAGCTGAAGTTCAGTCATTCTTGAAAGCCACGTCTGAATAGAACTGATGTTTCAGCCAGGGGCAAGCAACCACGGGTGTTGGTTATAAGAACAGATCACACAAACCATGACATGTTGACAATGCCCATCAAACAGTATTTGGAAAGAATCTGTACTATTAATCTGAGCAAATCACCAGGTAGTGGCTATTCAACACGAGGAATACAATCAGGAATGATAGACAGGAGGCCAAGTGAAATAACTGGGATTACAGAACTAGGAGAAGAAATGATTAAAACCACTGCCCTGACTTATGTGGCACCAGATGCATTAAGTGCTAACAGGAAGGTAAGATCCCTTGCCCAGAAGCAAACCATGTACACGGAGTTCGTGTGCGTATGATGGGAGTTATTCCAAGAAAACCAGCGCAACCAGATGGCAAATTTATGAATGCATTTGATATAATGGGGTGTAAATTATTTTCTTGTGATTGCTTATGATTTTCAACACATAACACTTCTCTATATCATGTTTATGTTCCTCAAAGGGGCATTCAATGGCCCTAAAGCAGCAAAAAAATATGAATGTGTGCTTACGTCTCATAATCATATGCACAAAAAGAACTTTAGCTAAGCTCTCTGTTGCATCTGATTTTAGTGGGGGATAAACATATGCTTCAGTGTTTTGTGAAAGTGGACATTATCTCACTTTCTGCTAAAATAACAGACATGTGGAGTATAAAACACAAAACCTCTTCCTGTTGGGACACTGGGCAAAAAATCCGAAGTCAAAAAGACCGGAACATGCTAGAAGCTCAGGTGAGCTCTTCCTTGGGTTCTGCAAAAAAATGTATTTTCAGGTTGAATTTGTAGCTAGCAGGTCCTGCAGGAGTTCTGCAAAAGCAGAGCATTTAGACCCTGAGGGAAGAGAGAATGCTCTTCCCAATCCCTTTCAAGAGTGGTCTCCCTTGTCAATTAAAAGGATGCCAGCTACTGTCAGCTCAGAAAGTCTGTCAAACCCTTAGTGTAAGATGCCTGAAGGGAGGATGTAGATTAAAGCAGTGCAAGAAAAACAGATGTTAGAGCGTGAACCAGAGATGTTCTGAAATTCAAAGAGGTTGTTCTGCCTTAATGTGCTTAATTACAGAATTCCTTGTTGCTGTCATTAAAATTGAACCCTGCTGTTACCTCATTCATCTCTGCTCCAATTTCCATTAAAAAATTTCAGTTCTCTTAGGGGTGGTAAGACCACCTGGATTTGCTGGTCCCCGAGATATTACATCAATACGGGGGAAATTTTTTCTCCATACAATTCTGAACTATTCCGTGGTAAGTATAAAAAAGGAAATCCAGTGCTTAAATTCCAGGAGTAGCGATTAGATGATCTAGATTTTGTCACATTAGATAGATTTGTGATGAAAACCTAGCTCCCTCAAAAACCTTGAAAGTTTTGCTATTAACTTCAAAAGGCCCATGGTTTCTCCCTTGCTGTTAAAGCCGGAGTTAGTAATTCAGGTCAGCCTTTTTAAAAGGCCTTGGAACTACAGATCTTAGAAGAATACAGAGCATCCCAAATATGAAGTATCCAGCACTGGTGAGCTCCTTTATGCAAATTCCATAGCTAATTTTCTCAGCCTTAATTTTCCCATGTAGAAAATAGGAGGTATAATTTGGGGTTTTATAGAGACGTTTTACTTACTGATATTGGATCATTAGTCAATGAAAATAAAACAGTTTTAAAAAGAATAAAAGGCATTAAAAACTGTATGTGATTGATCTTGCTCTTCCTCTTTTCCTGAGTTAACATAATCTTCCAGTTTTCAAATTTGTTCATTCTGGGATAAAATAAAAAAGGGAGGGCATTTTGTTGAAATACATTCTTCCTAAAACATTTGAAAACGACACGGAAAACTTCATGTCACTAAAATTGAAAGTGTTGTTTAAAGAATGTAAAAAAAAAATCTTTTAAATTTTTTTGTGAATCTTGAAAAAAAATAAAGGTTTTCACATGTTCATGAAAACATATTGTTTCCAACTAAGCGGCATACCCAGACAGAATAGTCCCAGTTACCTCAAGTGATAAGAAGAAATGGAAATCAAGGAAAATGTAAACTTAATATTCCAAATTTCCAGAAAACAAAGTAAAAATAGTTGGGATTTATTTTTGCCATGTAAATATTTGCCATTTTGCTCTGCTGTCACTTTGCTCTGGTGAGACCTCACCTGGCATCCTGTGTGCAGGTCTGGAGCCCTCAGTACAGGAAGGACATGGACCTGATGGAGCGGGTCCAGAGGAGGGCCACAAAGATGATCAGGGGGTTGGAGCACCTTTGCTACGAGGACAGGCTGAGGGAGCTGGGGTTGTTCAGCCTGGAGAAGAGGAGGCTCCGGGGAGACCTAAGAGCAGCCTCCCAGTACCTGAAGGGGGCTACAGGAAGGCTGGGGAGGGTCTGTTTCCAAAGGGCTGCAGTGACAGGACGAGGGGCAATGGCTTCAAGCTGGAGAAGAGCAGATTTAGATGGGATATTAGGAATAGGTTCTTTACTCTGAGGGTGGTGGAGCACTGGGACAGGTTGCCCAGGGAGGTGGTTGAGGCCTCTTCCCTGGAGATATTCAAGGGGAGGCTCAAGGAGTCCCTGGGCAACCTGGTCTAGTTGGGGGTGTCCCTGATGACTGCAGGGAGGTGGGACCAGATGACCCTACAGGTCCCTTCTGGCCTGGACTATTCTGTGACTCTATGATTCTATGATTCTATTTAAGTTAAATATAGAGTTGAAAATGTCAAACTTGCTCCTACAGGAAACCCGGGAACAATCTCAGCTTCCTTTTCAGGTTTTGAATGAAGTTATGTAAAGATGCCTTCAAATGTGGTTAAGGACAGGGGAGAGGAACACTCGTTCCTGCGGAGTCACTCTATGGAAGGAGACTGGAGCTCCTGGAAGGCACTCGGGATGACTTCTACAAGCCAGAAGTTGTGAGTCATGTGTCTGAGACAGCACGAACCCAAAGACACTGGAGAAAAAAGGCTGCTGGAACCACAGAACCACAAGTATGTGTGTCATTTAACATACAAATCAGCAGAAAAAGCCTGTTACCGAACCCCAGCACTGTATCATTGCATAAGAGCTGCATTGTTGCAACGTGCTGTTCACTTTTTCATAGACCCTGCTCAATAATTTTTATCTAGAATTTTATTTGGCTTTTCAAACTTTTTGTTGTCCCTCCTAAAACATTTACTTAAATACTCTGAATAGTCTCTACACTTAATTCCTGAACTTTATATTTCTCCAGATACTCGCTGGCTGAGTACAAAGGCTGCAAGACGTCACATTTAAAGAAATTCCATGGTTTTATTCAGGAACCTGAATAACTGACCTGCTCTTAAAGAGATGGTTCTCATTTGGATATATAAAAATGTCATCAAGTTTTCAAGTGTTCTCTGTACTTTATATTGGGAGCAAGAACTATAGGATATACTAAATATTTCTGGAAATCAATTAGGAAATTAATCCCAAACTCAGTGGAAGCTAAGCCTGTGAGTTTGGTTTGTACTGGGTGACCTGATTACTTTCGAAAATGAGCCCCTGAGATTTTTTTATTACCCCTCAGCAGCACCTATGATGGGGTATTGTAAAGGATCTATGCTCTTTAGCATTCCGACCAGTAAACCCCCATCTGAGTGTACTGCCACATAGTGAGCACAGCTTGGGATAGATATTCACAGAATTTAGCAGACAGCAGAGATAAGGGAAAGAAAATGAGGAATCTCCATACCATCAGAAATCTCTTTATTTACTGGATTCCTGAATATCGTTGCTAGTTTATGGATTCACTCCAAGACCTTCAGCCAATGTTCCAAGTCATTGGTTAAAAAAGGGGCAATGAGGAAAGCTGAGATGCAAGAACCCACAGACATTCCCCTCCAAAACAGAACCAAACCCCCAATATCTTAGAATCGCAGTAGCTGGCCCCAGCTATATTCAGTTGACATCAGAATAGAGTCTGGGCTGTACTGTATCTGCAGAAGAACACCTTCCAGATCTGGCCTTCAGACAGCTTGTCAAGACAAAACATCCCAGGCTGCACCAGGAGGGGTAGAAGAACCATAGCATCATAGAATGGCTCAGGTTAGAAGGGACCTGGACTCTATGATTATTAGTAGAGCATTGTGCTGGGGGTGAGGCACTGGCCCAGATTGCCCAGAGAAGCTGTGGCTGCCCCATCCCTGAAGTGTTCAAGGCCAGGTTGGATGGGGCTTGGAGCAACCTGGTCTGATGGGAGGTGTCCCTGCCCAGGGCAGGGTGGTTGGAACTGGATGATCTTTAAGGTCCCTTCCAACACAACCCATTCTATGATTCTGTGATTCTATGCTGGACGTACAGAAATTATATTAGGTAGGAAAAACAGCATTGGGGAGTCCAGAGTGATATTATGACCTCCAGAATGGCTGGTCTGCATGTAATCTACAAGTGCTTTCAGAAGTAAAACACCCCAGGCCAGTATTATCAAGGTAATACTCCAGAAATGACCTTGGTAGGAACAAGGAAAGAGCCGGGGGTTGGGGTGGGTGGATAGGGGNTGCATTCTGTACCTCTCAGAAAAATCTGTGAATTGGGCTCTCACAGGCGGATACAATGCTGAGATTTTCCAACTGATCTCAGCGAGCCTTAGGTCAGTATTGTACAGGAACAAAGCAATGCATTTGCTGCTTTGGTGTTTCAGAAGATTTTGCAAAGGTAAGTCAAAAGAAGGTGGGGGAAGGTGAGTCACCTCATGCACTTCTAAGGAGACCAATAACAAAAGAGAAATCATCAGAAGGAAAACATGGTTACTTTTAATTGTCCCTTCTCTACCTAAGTGATGGCCGTGACTTTTTCATTAAAAAAGCTAAATTCACCTTGGAGGGGAAAAAAAAAAAA
>VXBJ01004043.1:60334-81292 GCA_013400055.1 Nycticryphes semicollaris
AAAAAAAAAAAAAAAGGAAGAGGAAGAGGAAAGCAGCTTTTGTAAAAATAGGTGTTACTCAAACAGAAGGTCTTTTAGTTGCAAAAAATGTATCCTACAAATCTATGAATTCCTTCACATAGTCAGATACAATTAACATTAGTCAAACTGCTGTGAAACATAAACAGTTTCAACGCTGACGAAACCAGAGAAAAACATTTTCTTCAGGTTTTTTTTTTTCCCCACCACAGCTTCTATGAATGTGCCCCCAAGCACAATGTAGGCTGGAAAACAGCTTAGGAAGGGCTCTAACTTCACATAAAAATCTTTCACTTTGTACCCCATTGTTATTTCTCATAAGATGTAGCTCCTGTTAGCTCAAAAACACATTTTACCTGTCATTTCTTTTATATCCTTCCAACAGTTAGAGATAATTTTTATCCTCTTTACTGCTAGAACTTTTTTTTCTCCTAAAAGTATATTTTCATTTTAAAAGAAAGAAAGAAAAAAAAAAAAAACACACAAGCCACACCCAAACTTTTTAAGCCATTTCATATTTTCAAAATACTTCTGTAAGTACTGTACTTTCATCAGTTTAAAGCAGCAACAGCCCTAAAAGACTGTCTTGTTACAGAGAACCATTTCTCAGTGGATAAATTTAAAATGCCTACCATTTCACGTAATGTATTTGAGCACTGAGCTTAATATAGTGTAGTAAATATTTCGACATCTGAAGTTTGTCTCCATAAGGCATGATCCTAAACCATTATAATCTGCGGGTAATTTACAGTTAGAGTTAGAGCAAAATATCTCCCCCAAGTTTCTCATCAAATCCCATGCTCTATCCAGTAATGGCTTGTTTTCCTTTAAACCACGAGAAATTGACTGTTCTAGTCACCGACAGTTCCTTCACTTGCATTTTTTAACATCTAGAGCTTACAATGTGGATTAAATAAAATTTTTCTTCCCCCCATTTTTTTTCTTTTTCTTTTATGGTGCAAAAATATTTGAAGTTAAAATAAGAAAGACTTTTTTCTCCAGAAATGAACAGGCTTTCTACAATCCACATGTACAAATCAAAAGGTTTACCGATCTCTTCCTCCAGCCATCTCCAACCTGTTTCATCTTGACTCCCAAAGGTTCCTCATGCTCCTCATCCTCTCCACATCTCCCCACATCCCTACTTAGCTGTGTTTCCCAGGCAGGGTGCACCAGGGCAGACGTGTGCCAGCATCTCCCTTGGGGAAAGGCAGGAGGAAGCTTTTATAAAATTGCCTGAAATAACTAAATGTGTTCTGGAGGGCATGACACATTGTCATGTCACAGGAACCTCACTGGCCAATCAGAATTATTGGCCTTTCCCCCCCACTCCATACCCCACAACCCCAAAAGAAAGGAGAGGAAGAGATAAACAGATTTATGAGTTAAGAATGAAATAAACTAATTCAGTATTAATATTAAAACCAGAAAGGAAATAATGAAATAGTTACAATATATACAAAACTGTGTCAAGCTCCCATGATATGGTCACCAGCAGGCACTAGGAAAGTCCCAGACCGGAGTCAGCAACAAATGGGAACTGGATTCCAGCTCTGGAGTCAGGAACACACTGATTGGGATCAAAAGCAGATGAACAGACAGAGTCCTCTTTGGACATTGGCCAATGAAGAAAGAGACTGCCCCTTTGATTGCTCCTCTTTTATACCAAGCATGGGGCAGAGCAGGGAATACCCCTGTTGTTCAGTCTGGGGTCACCTGTTCTGTCCCCACCTCCCCAGCTGTGGGACCCCTCAGCGCCTTTTCCATTTCTGATTCTCCAACGGGGGCAAATAACGCAATTGGCTGCCCTTGGTTGTTCTGGCAATAAGTACAAGCAAGAGCCTGTGCACACCTTTCCTCGGCATGAAGTGCAGACATTGGTCTTATCACTCTGAGAACGAGGAGTTTTCTCCACAACACGCCGTTGATGTCAGAGAGTTAGAGGAGGCCTGGGTAAGGTGTGAAATTACTGAGCAGAAATTGGTTCTATTTTACTTCAAACCAGGACACATATATCCACCCGGGTTTGATTCAGAGGTAGGATGCTCCTGTAAGTCCCCTTTCCTTCCTCAGCCTGTCTAATGGTACCATACACTTCATAACCACCAAATGTACAGCTGGGGAAGTCTTCTCAATAACCTTCTGTCTGAACAGGAGCTGCATGGTGAGCTTATGCAGTATTCTGAATAACACATAGGGAGTGTTAACATAATTGTAGAGTTCGTTGCATGAAGACGCAGATCTACAAACACCGGTGATATGTAAATGACTTTTCCCAAACCTAATTTTCTGAGTAGGTCATCTGACCTTTGGCTGCTCTTATCAAGAAGAGTTGGTTCTGATCTCACCTGTTGGAGCGTGTATAATGCAGTACTTCCAAGTGATTCAATGAATATGTAATAATCAATAAGAACAGAATCAGACCTTGTGTATTTTATGGGGAAGTATTTGAGATAGCATCATTAAATTACTTCTGTCAGGTAACTAGCTTAAAGCTTGGGTTTGACCCTCTTTAATTCAAAGGCAAAATACCCTTCAAATTCTCTGGGTCCCTGGACTTCTTCCATAATCCATACTTATCAATTTCACCAAATGCTATTCATCTAATAAGTTGTGTCAGAAAATGCCAAGTAAAGTAATTGATTTTCCAGATGAGACTTAATGGAAAGAAGAAAACAAGTTAGAGTAGTTACAGTAATATTTTCAATGTTTGAAACTGATTAAAGGCTGACACTATTGAACTTTTCATATATTGAAATCCTGAATGTAATGCACCTGTCACTAAAACCTCCAGATTTAAACCTCCAAATACATTTCACTGTGTAAACTTCTGCAGCCTGGTAAAACTGAAGAGTCATAATTTATTTCCATCGACCACACTGGAGTATCCGGGAGTGATCTCAAGCTAAATGTTATAGATGTGGGTTGGGTCAGCAGTTTTTCCTTAATTTTGTTAGACCTAACATTGGATGATGGTGTAGCAACCACAGGGAGATGCTGGGGTTTGTAGCAGAGTGCTAAACTCGGGCTGTTTGCTCTGTGTGCGTGGAGATCATACAATCATAGACTCACAGAATGGTTTGGGTTGGGGGGACCTTAAAGATCATCAAATTCCAACCCCCGCCCTGCCCTGGGCAGGGACACTTCCCACCAGACCAGGTTGCTCCAAGCCCCATCCAGCCTGGCCTTGAACCCCTCCAGGAATGGGGCAGCCACAGCTTCTCTGGGCAACCTCTTCCAGGCTTTCACCACCCTCACACCAAAGAAGTTCTTCCTGAGATCTCATCTCAATCTCCCCTCTTTCAGTTTAAAACTGTTTCCCCTTCTTCTATTGCTCCACTTCCTGACCAAGAGTCTCTCCCCATCTCTCTGCCTGTCCTCACAGCAGAGGGGCTCCAGCCCTTTGAGCATCTTCATGGCCTCCTCTGGACTTGCTCCAACAGGTCCATGTCCTTCTTGTGCTGAGGGTCCAGAGCTGGGCATGGTACTCATACGTGCTCAGCCAAAAGAAAACTTTTTATGTTCTACCTATGGGCTTCCTTGTTGGTTTGTAGTCCCTTCTGTGTTGCTTCATCTCTCCAGAGATGAGTTTTCCCATTGTGTCTTCCAGTTGAATTTCCTCAATATGAAAGTACGTCCTTGTGTTCCACATGAACCAAGGCCACTGAGAGATGGGAAGTGGTGAACACATCCCTTCCAAGAGAATTCCATACAGCTTTAGAAGCAGATTCTCAAAGATGTGTAACTGCTGGCTCCTTGGGGACATTACCAGCACCTGGGGGGTCCACCCAAGGGTACCACAGCCCTCGACGAGCACCACTAGGTGTCAGCGTCGTGCCACAGATAGCAATTATGGTCAGTGACGCCGTGATGACTACGTAATTAGCAAAAAGCACTTTAAAATATGCTCTCGTTCCTTTCTAATGCCTTTGAACCAGTTTGGGGTGGTTTTGTTTTGTTCTGGTTTGGTTTTTTTTGTTCTTTTTTTTTTTTTTTAAACTATTTTCCTCTTTCCATTTCCTTCCTTTTAATTTTCAGAATTTGGTAATCAAGCAACCTGGCAACCACAGTGCATTCTGTATGCCAGCCATGCTGTCGGAGCAAATGCCACGTTAACACGGCTCAGACCTTCCTTTCACTCAAACTGTATTTTATTCCATAAAACTTTCAGCATTGAGCATGAAGCAGAAGAGTTAAGCAACCACAGCAATCCTACTTGAACATATTTCCTGCAAAATACAGGCATACCTTATTCTTTTTTGATTTGGTGTAATAAGCTGTTATCTTTTGTCGTGCATGTTACAATGATTTCATGCATGAGTGGAAAGGATGGATGATTTATTAGGAGAGCTCTATTCATCCTGCCGAGCAGGCTTGGGTTTGAAATTGATATGTACTTAAAGAAATACAATATCTCAGGTCACAGTTATGAAAATACATTCCTGGTTGCAGCTTCATTAAAGGTTTTCTTTTAAGAAAATATGGGCAAAAGAGATCTTAGCTGTTGCTTGGTTTTGCATTCTACATAAAAGATTATACTAATGAGTGATTTAACCAGAATCATTTTCTACAGCTTTTGTTCCCGCCTTTGTACTGATTTCCATTATTCATCTATAATTACGGTACAGAGTGTTATAAAATGAAATTTGATTTTGAAACATTGCTTGTAACTGGCTGCCCTTCAAAGTTTGAAAAACTGAGGCATCAGTGTAATTACATCAGTCCGTCACCAGGCTTTTTTTGGAAATATTTTTAGTAGGACTTAAAAACCCATTAAAATATGATTATATTGTGAGGCCTATAGTTCTGCTCTAATTAACATCTCCTTGCAGTAATGATAAATCACCATTCAATATAGTGGTGAGGATATTTCTAAATTGTAAGCCCTGACTAATTTGAATGTTACTGCCAAGATACAGCCACCCATACTAATGGAAAGTTGATTAATGACACTTTCTCTGAATAGAGTGCTGAAAGTAGGAGCAAAGCCTACGTCAGTTAATGAGATGGCCTCTCTTCCTTCAAGAAAGTATTGCAGTGCCAAAGACAGAGGTTTTGTCTGGAGATTGGTCAAGTCATGGTGGTGTTTTACCTCCAAAGAGCAGGTCAGTGGTAGATGTTAAGACTTAAATTCTATTTCTTCTTCTACTTCTTTTTTGATCATGTAGACTTCCTGATGAACGGAAAGCTGCCACGGGAAGGCTGGGTAGCTGTTATGACACACCACCCCCCCCCAGCCTGTACACCTAGACTGTCTCTGTGAGTGGTTGGAAATTTACTGTCCTTGTGTTTACTCTTCTGAAATACAGACACTGAATGGAGAAGAAACTGCATTTACACATCTTGCATGCTTTCATTATTTTGCATTTGATCCCAGCTGATTGTTGTTTGTTTGTTTGTTTGTTTTTAAATGGGGGTGGTTATTTCCACTAAAACAAACACAAAGATATTTTCATTTAAAAAGTGGAATTTAAAAGAAAGTCACCAGTCTATCTGTTCCCAACATTTAAAGATAAGGAACAAAACCTTTATTTCACTGAAATAAAAAAAATCCCCCTTGATATGCTCTGCACTGATTATTACCTTTTAGCAGAAAGACCTTGTGGCTATGATAGATATTTCTAGGAAAACACCAGTTCAGTGCTCAAAAAGTGTGAAGTAACAAATCAAGTGTTGAAAATTATCAGATAAGAAATAGAGAATAAAACAGAAAACATTATTGAAACACTCTACAAACCCATGGGGAGCTCACATCTTGAATAACAGGTATAAATCTGGTCATCCCATGGTGAAAAAGATAGAGTAGAGCTGGAACAGGTACAGAAAAATGGCAACAAGGCCGATCAAAATTATGTAATGTTTTTCATAAAAAGGGTCAACAAGCATTCTTCACCTCTCCAGCTTGAAAAGACATGAAGGAGGAGTGATAACGTTCTGTAAAATCATGAATAGCATTAAAAAGGTGAAAAGAGGGCAACAGATCACTGTCTTACAGTACAAAACCTAGCAGCAGTAAAAGAAACGATACAATACAGGTTCAAAAGAAGTAAAAGGGTAAGAATTCTCCAGATAACACTTGCTTAAACTGTGGAAATCCCTGCCATAATGTATTTTGGATGCTAAAAGTTACGATGGGTTGAAAAAGCATTTGGCCAGTTTCACAAAATGAAAAAGCCACTGAGTGTTGTTCAATCTGTGGATCCCTGAGGTTTCATGTAGAGCTTTGCTTGGGGTTAATCCTACTGTCCGAGGCCCAGCACGTTCATTGCGGTGCAGGGCATTCAAATCCAGTTTGTTGCAAACCAAGCCACAGAAGTTTTAATAACTGTAGTTGGGTCACATTCTGCCAGGAGAAGGTTCAATCTCATGGCTGGCCCTAAACAAAAGAAGATATTTTCAGCAGGTTTTTCTTTTTTTTTCATGGGGTACAACAAGAAATGCAGAGAAGTGCTGAGGCCTCCTACCATCTTTAGAGACGAGAAATGAGACCTGCTGTCCCTCAAGCAAAATTTTATTACAGCATTGGTTACTTGTCCAAAATGTTTTCCTCCACCTATCAATATTGCTTTTATTGTGCCCAGGTTTGGTTCAGCCAGCTGTTCCTAGTCAGAGCACTAATGCCTCCTAGATTCCCAGGCAGCTAGAGAGAGGCAGCTTATTGCCATTAGTTTTATTGGATGGCAATAACTAGGAAATTAGTTAACGGAATGAACAAGAGCTGTAGAGCTGAATGTCACAACAAATCCCCAGTATTTCTGTCTATTGAGCACGATGGACTCCCCAGATACATTAAAAGGAATGGAGAGAAAGAGAGTTTGTACCTTTCTACGTATCTTCCTGATACCTCAGCATTTCCAACCCATCAGTTTGGAACTGGGTGGCAGCGAGGTTTAGAGTTTTAAGATTTTTGGCATCACCATCTTCTCTTTCATGTCCTATAGAGTAGCCTCGTTTAACTATGAGTCCTTTATGTTTTACTGATCCCTAAATATCTAGGGCATCTAATAGAAATAAAAAAGAATAGGATGTTGGAAAGTTCTTTTTACAACTTTCATGATAAACAACCTAGTGATAATCTCTAGGAGGCTATTTTTCCTCTTGTTTACCTTTCAGAAGCATCAGCTTCAGATAAGCAGAAGGACAACTACAAATCCTTAAATTGCTATAAACTTATTTCCTTGGGTTATGCTTAGCTCCCTTCGGTGCACCAAAAGTGCTGAACTCAAGTGAGTTTTTAATTTAGCAAGGTTAATAATTATCAGTTCAGTGTGTGACTCTCATAACGCCGCTGGCTCTGAAGGTGCCCTATTGATTTCCTCGGCGTTTTGTGGCTTGTTCTGATATGAGTACAGATTTTTGTGAAGTCATCTCGGTGCAGTGACAAACAGTCAATACACTCTGTCAGTGCTCTGTTATTGAAACCTTTTGCCTCGTTGTTAGACAGGATTGCCTGGAAAGGTACCGATGGAGTCGCGTCGCCGGTTTATACCAAAGGCTTTTCAAGAGGCTACTCACTCAGCTGCGAACACTTCAGGTCACTGTGCAATCTTTATTTGCTTTAGCCTTGTTCTTCCCCTTAAATTGGGCATTAAATGTAAATCTATGTCCCGATACATCACAAAGACCAGGCTGTACTTAAAGCAGATGGCATCCCAGAGAGATGATGTAATGTTGTTGGACTGTCTCAGCTCCCTGGAGCAAGAGAGGTTAGAATTCCCCCCACGTCAAAGATCTGTCTCCCTGTGAGATATAAATACATCCTAGCTTAGCCTAATACTGGTGTAAGCAGTACTGCACATGTTGACAGAGCTCCTTTTTATTCTTTAAAGAGCAATAAATAAACAGCCACCCAAATTCTTGAAGGCGCACTATGCAATCAACTCAGCTTTGTCTTATCCTCCTTCACTGAACATTCCCCTTAGCCTAGAATCTTACAATCATAGAATCATAGAATTGCCTGGGTTGGAAGGGACCTTGCAGATATATGAGTCCAACCATCAACTGATAGTTGACCAACACCCTCAGGTCCTTTTCCACTGGGAAGGTCCAATTGTCTTCCCCCAATCCTGTAGCGCTGCATGGGGTTGTTGTGACCAAATGGAGGACCTGGCACTTGGCATTGTAGAATGTCATATCATTGGCCTTGGCCACCAATCCAGCCTGTCTAGGTCTCTCTATAGAGACATCTGACCCTCAAGAAGATCAACACTCCCACCCAGCTTGGATTGTCTGCAAACTTACTGAGGGTGCACTTGATCCCCTTGTCCAGATCATTGATAAAGACATTAAACAGAACTGTCCCCAATATTGAGCCCTGGGGAATACCATTTGTGACTGGCCACCAACTGCATTTAACCCCTTTCACCACCGATCTCTGGGCCTGGCCTCCAGACAGTCTTCACCCCAGGAAGAGGACTCTCTGGGGTTATGCATGAAACCCTGTCTCTGGGAAACAGAAGGTACAAACAACAGAGAAAAGGGCCAGATCCATCCCTGCAAAGGGTTTTGGGGCAGTGGCCAGCACCGATGCTACCCACCCTGCAGTCGAAATGCAGACATCATTTGGTATTTTACACCACAACACTCCAAACATATTTGTTGTGGTTTGTATTGCTACTCCAGGGCAGGTGTCCTGCATGGGGTGAATGAGACTACAGCTTTTGCTCTATTTCCTTTCAGTGTTGAATAAGATAACAAACAGTGGTTGAAAGTAACGCTATGAGACCACCTCATCCCTCTACCCAATCATGAAAACAAACATATTTATATTATTCTCTATATTTTCTCATCACCTATGCAATCATGAACTACCCCACTTCTATCATGTGTGTGAAAGGAGTAAAACCAGGAGGTAGAAATGAAACCAAATGCTCTTTCAGAGAAGCAGATAAGAATTGATTCCTCTTTTAGGATACCTGTTAACTGAAAACCCACTGCCAAAGAATCAAAACTTCCAAAAGAGAGTCCACAAACCCATTTGTGGGCATGCATCTGAGTTTCTTGGCACTAAGGAAAGTAAGGAGACAATAAGGAAAGTAAATGTAAATTGTCTGACAATTTGAGGTCAATTAAAGGAGGTGAAAACTACACAGACTTATGCACTCAGGAGTGAACCATCCTTAGATCACTCCAGCTTCTAGTTATCTCACACTTGGATTCATCCCCATGATATTTTAAGCACTTAAACACACATACACAGAAAGAAAATCCTTAACTGAATCGTCTTAATTTTCCCAGATGAACTCACGTACAAACGACCCTACACTAAAATTGATGAGGATTTATTCAGAAAATGACACAGGCATAAATTATGCCCTGCACTTGCTCACAAGGCTTCTGCTCTTTGAAATTCCTACCTAGCCTAAAAAACCAACAGCTGAAATGAGGAGAGCCTGTCACTGAGATGATAAGGCTGACAGACAACTTAATTATCTTGACCAAGGAGAATTCACTTGTTTGGACAATTGGAAGGGAGGAAGCCAGCTTGCTTTCTGTATCCCAGTAATAATTATGTATATTATAATACCCTGTCAGGACGCAGTACTTTCCAGTCACTGTCTCTAGGAAAATGCACATCAGGGATTGTGTTAGAAATAAATGTTATGAAATGAGTTCACTGGAAAAAGCAAATGTTTCATATTGTGGAGATAAGCTGTATAGAACTGTCTGAACCACTGAAACAAAGCGGCCCATCTGTCTGCATGGAGAGGGAATGATGACCAGGTGTGCCTCAGCTGGAAAATCAGAGCATGAGCATAGCCTACTGGATTCTAGGGAAATTGCTTTAGCAGTAATTGCTTTTGAAAAGAGCTTTGCTGTTTAAGCTCTCACTTGAAATGCCAAATATTTTCCCTCCTTGAAAATTTTTGCATGTTTTTCCTAATGGAAAATCAAAAAGAAACGATCGATCCCCTAATTAGTGAGTTACTAAAGCTACTGCTAACGCTCCACACTGCATTCTGACTTAAATCAAAATGAATTTGCTTATTTTATTGCTTGTTTCAAGAAACCACCATGAGTTATGTTTCTCCCTATGGCCCTGTGAAGTTAAAGTCTTGCTCTGTTTTGCATATTAATAAATTAGAGCAATATAGTCATCCATACACAGACATTCTGGACAGAAGACAGGAAAATACATATTAAATTAGTTCATTAAAATTACTAAAGAAATTCCAGTTGCACTGTATGGTGTCAGTTAAAACTAAATTCATTGTCTGCATGTGAGCGTGGGCTATGAAATACGGCAATAATAGCTCAGAATTTAGGATTATTCTTTTGCATTTGTAGCACCCTTTTGTTCAGTAAGTGTGATTTTTAGTCCTTCTAGCTTGGGTAACTCTCAGTTCTGTCCTAGAGCAGAACTCTTACGAAGCTTATGAAAAAAACTCATATTTTAATAGCGAACGGATCTGCCACCACATCACAGGTTTCTGGAAGGGGGGGTCTGCCCCATCCCAGGCACCATGGCATCATTAACCTCTCCAATATCTCACAGGAACTCCTCACTTCTCATAGAATCATTGAATAGTTAGAGTTGGAAGGGACCTTAAAGATCACCCAGTTCCAACCCCCTGCCCTGGGCAGGGACACCTCCCACCAGACCAGGTTGCTCCAAGCCCCATCCAGCCTGGCCTTGAACTCCTCCAGGGATGGGGCAGCCACAGCTTCTCTGGGCAACCTGGGCCAGGCTCTCACCACCCTCACACCAAAGAATTTCTTCCTGAGATCTCATTTAAATCTCCCCTCTTTCAGTGTCAAACCCTTCACCCTCATCCTGTGGCTCCCCTCCCTGATCAAGAGTCCCTCCCCATCTCTCCTGGAGCCCCTTTAGGGACTGGAATGGGCTCTACTATCTCCCCGGAGCCTTCTCTTCTCTAGGCTGAACAACACCAACTCTGTTTGTAAACATTTAGTCATTATTGTTTGGCCTTGCACATCTGTGAATCTGTGTCACATCTCACCTACCACTGAATGAAAATAACATTTTCTCCAGAAACTGAGAGGGCAGGAGGAGAGGATGAAGGGATGGAAGGCTGGGCCATCCCAGGTAAAAGAAGGAAGGAGGTTAGATGACTCTGTAAAAGTTTAGCCAAATCTTATCGTTTTTGGGGTGCTTCTATGAACAGAGTCTGTGAAATGTGACCCGTTACCAGTTAATAATGACCCTGTCTACCAAAAACAACAGCTAATTTATTTTCTTTGCTGAATACTTGCTTGAATCTTAAATCATCTCAACATACACAGCCTGTAGATGCTAAGGGACAGAACTGCATGGTAACCAGAGGACCTTCAAAGTTGTTATCAAATCTCCCAGAGTAGATGGGAGGCTGATAACACGCTTGTTGTCGGGCTTGTTTAGTTTCCTTACTTTCAATCTCATTGCTGATCTCCAGCAGCTTCTCTGCTTGCAATTCTTATTTGACCTTTTTGTTGCAAAGTTATTGTGGAGGCTTTAAATAGTTCTTTATGAGATCTCAGTGGGTATTTCAATCTGAAATTCAGGAATAGTTCTTGTTATAATCCTAAGAATCAGCATATACAAGCTGACCTGCAGCTCAGTGTTCATTTCAGTCCCAAATGTCTATTGTCTCTCACAGTGGGTGTAGAAGAGCACAGTATAAGGAAGAAAACTGTTTATTAAAACTGCTGTGAGAGAAGAATTAGGGGGTTAGCATGAAACTTTGAATTCTTAAACTGCAATGTCCTTGGTATCATTTTAAACTTTTCTTTTTGGCTATTGCTAATGGTAAAATGATAAGGATTTATTTCTTTTGCTCCACAGAAGGAATATCATGTACTGGACTCCCAAACTGCTTCTAAATCAGTGTGGTTGTAGCAACTTCAAATTATGAATAGGTTTTAATTTTTCTCATAGAAAAGGATCTGAACGTTAAAAATGCACTTGTTCTTATCAGAGCTTGGATGAACTAATCATACCCCCAAATTGCAAACAAACTTGTTTCAGTTTTGTTGCTGAAAAAAAATCCCAAAGAGACAGATGGTGCAACTAATGCTTGCAATAAATGAAAATCTGGAGATTAGATAGTACTGTGACATTTTTTCTGATGTTGATTAGCAATTTATTTTTCCAGATGAGCTTGAGCAAGTATGTAAGAACTTAGTCCACTGATTTCCATCAGATCTTTTCTTTCAAAAAACTTTGCTAATTATTACGAGGAAGGGAAATTAAATAAGAATGATAACAAATATTTGGGGATGAACACAAACAAGAATACAAGGCCCAGACTATTTTTCTATTTTTTTGCAGTGGTGACCATTAAAGTGAGAATTATGAGAGTGTTTCTCTTTTAGCGGAAAGATTCTGAAACCTCATAGTCCTGCACAGCGAGATAGATAAGCTCTGTTATACAAATAATTATTGCTGTTGCCACTCTCCACATGGTCCCATCTTTATTTTTATTTTTAAATTGACACCTTTCCTTGTACTATTCATTCCATTTCATCACCAGCTCGTGTTTCTTGCTTCCCATTTATCGGAAAGAAAGAAAAGTATTCTCATAACCAGGAGTTAAGCTTAGAGGGGGTTGCATTTCTATTTTGCTCAGTGTCACTTAGACAAAAGCTCACAGAAATAAAAATTTACTGAAACATGTAGAAGTCTGTTGACCATTTGTGATACAGCAAATATGCTCTCTTTAAGAGTCTTCAGTTACAGCAGTAGCAGTGTGAATATTTCTTTGACTTAAAATGCTTCACCCCTAACATTTTCTCCTTGAATTTCCCTGTTCACTTAAAGAAAAAATAAACAATCTTCAGTCACATTTTGAAGGCAATGATTTGCAATGTCACAGTGGGGGTGAATCAGGTGCATTGCCCATCAGCTGTGAAATCTTGAAGGATTTCAGGCAGAATCTTATAATAGCCTGAATTAGCTACAGCCTGTTTTGCTCATCAATTCACGCTACTGCACTTTAAATTGCCTTGGACTATTTTATGGCAGCCACACCCTTCACTCCCACCTTTTTGGTTTTTTTTAGGTGGCCCAGGAAGGGCTGTATAGCTACCCTTTCTTTTTGTCTACAAAGAAATTGTTAACTCCCACCTCCAGGTTAAGACACTGAGATCTGTATCTTGGGGCTAAGGAGTATGAAACTGAAACTCATGCATCTGTCTCTGTCCTTTTACCCAAATGTGATAGAGAGTGTTGCTCTTGTGACTTTCTTATTTCCATCCTCAAACCTGAATGAGAGCTTTAAACATTATCTGATAGGGGAGGCCTCATCTAGTCCTTAAAATCACTGTACTTCGCACTTCATTTCAACAACGATGAGCAAAGGACTCTGAAAAAGTCTTTGTTGACCATAAATTAACATGAGCTACCCAGGTTTTGGTACAAAAAATATATGACTGGTAGCTCTGTTCAAATTGAATGGCACAAATCCCTGGGGATGTGCTTATCAAAACAGGCCCATGTGTTCTGCATTATTAACTAGGGGCTGTTTACTTAGATAAGTCAATACATAGAAGAAATTCTAAAAGAACATTTTGTTCCACAAAAAGAGTTGAGCTGACAATATATTCAAGCTTCAGCTTTCATATTGGTCAACCTTTTGTTTTCATCTTTCATACCAGCAGGGTGGTGGAAATCCCATTTCCCAGATAGCACAAGCTGGCTGAGAGAAATCATTTTCTTCATTTCATTTAATTTCTTGTGCAGAATGGGCTAAGGATACAGCCTGGAGGCACCCCAGGGCTCAATGTACTAAGATGCCAAAGCACTAAATTGAACAGGAAATTCAGAATAAAAACAAATAGCAACAAAATCTATGTGAAATGCTCAGACAGTAATTCTAGTACCTCAGAGTACTCAGCATTATCTTTCTTCTGACCGATAATAAAATTCATAGAAAATATATATCAGCAGCAGGGATGGGGAGCCAGTTTCTATAGTCAACCAGAGGACAGTTAAAGATGACTCTGACACTCATTTCTTCATATAAGGTGCTCTCTCTACATATTCCTCTATATGGCACATAATATTTTCCTCTTTTGGAGGATTTCTATAATGAGAATAAATTGGCAGGGCAGAGAGTGAGTGCCGCCTTTAGCTGAGGGTCCTATTCCTTGCCTCTTTGTTCTTGTCCTACGGGAACATAAAACACAAACACATCAGACTAGAAATATTTTAACCACTTCTCACCCATAAAATTTGTAGCCCATGTTTCAAATGTGAAAAGGAAGACACAAAGTCTATGGCAATTAAGAAGCTAGTCATGCATTTACTTCCCTTACAGGTTGGCACCCAATACACCTGTGTGGTTTTAGGTATAGTGATACCTCCTAGAAGATTTCCTCATAGATTAGGGACAAGCCATAAATTAAACCTGATACTTTGGTATTATTTGCTCTTTTTGATATATTTTTGTTGGCAATATCAGGCTTCTACAAGGTGAGACTGGTTTCAAGGCCGAAATAGAAAGTGATTACAAGGAGGGAACCATGATGGCTTCAGTAATAAGAAGACAGTGTGTAGTTTGTTTACATGAAGTCTACTGGGCACTTGGGATTGTATGCATCACTTGTTGAACTTGTGCAAGGAATTAGACACAAATACATCAAGACTGATAGCTGCTACAATGGTGTTATTTAGAGTTCAGTAACAACTGCTGACAGGGCAACGCAGTGGACTGGTTAGCACCGGTATGGAAGAATAGTCTTGCTACCAATTGTGCCAAATTCAAGCTGGTGAGGGGTCTGGAGCACAAGTCTTGTGAGGAGCAGCTGAGGGAGCAGAGGGTGTTCAGCCTGGAGAAAAGGAGGCTGAGGGGAGACCTTCTCAGGTCTCCCTCAAAGGAGGGTGTAGCCGGGGGGGTCGGTCTCTTCTCCCAAGGAACAGGCCATGGGACAAGAGAAAACAGCCTCAAGTTGCACCACTGGAAGTTCAGATTGGAGATTAGGTAGATTCATCTCCACATTTATTCTCCATTGACAACATATTGAGTATCCTTTAAAATTAAAGTGCTAATTTTCCCCTGAGAAAAAGGAAATCAGACTTGACCAGATAAAAATATCAGACTTGTCCAAAGGATAGTGGTTCCATTTTGTGACAACCTTCTCTGGAATCTGAATGTATCTTGTTCTACACCGGCATGCAAACAAAAGCTTTTGCATGCATTTCCTATCACTGGAATGGTATTGAATTATCACTTTTCAAACTGACACATAAATTCCTACTTTATTATTGGGAACAGGAGGTGATGGCTGGGACATTGTCCAAAGGTTCCAGTTCAAATCCCCCTTATGCCTCCTTTCCCAACACTCACAGTGCAGGAGAATTTATCACTTCATTTCTCTCCTCCCAGTACGATCTGTTTCAAAAGTCATGACTTTCACTGAAATATTTTTAGCTTTGACATAATAGCATATTTTATCAAATCAAAATTTCACTGAACACGTTTCAACCAGCTCTAGGAAATACAGGCATACTGATCACCACTCTTGAGGTGCTTTGAAATGTTTAAATCTTATGCATGGTGTTGAAAAATAGCAGATTTTTGCCTAATGTTGGAAATACACTTCCTATGATGTACGCATAAATCTTTGCTCTGGTATAGGATGCAATGTAATTGTACAGTGATTAAGCAGAGGATTTGTTATCATTATTTTGTTAAACAATAAGATAAACGGTGCCAAAAAGTTTGAAGTGAACCTTAAATTACTTTGAAATATTTCATTGGCTTATGCACAGGTAAAAATGTAGTGATGCTATCTAGTCTGAATTGCTCAAGTTTGTATTTATATTGCATATTTCTGTTATAGGGATGACCGACCAGTAAGTGTGTTAGATGATTAATGCCAGATTCTGGATATCTATTAATTACAGTTCTAGAGGTTACTGGAGGTTGAGAGTAGGCAATAAGAAGTAGTATAGTCTTTAAGGCTTCTTTCTTCTCTTTCAATAGACCCTGCCCAAAAGCCAGGGACTGGCATTCAGAGTCATCCAAGAGCAGCACTGGAAACTCTTTTTGCTCCTCAATCACTCCTACAGGCTTTAAGAGAACCGTAGAAAACTGCACTCTCCATGTCAAACCAAGGAGGGAGGACATAAAGTAGGCTTGGCATAGAGCTAAAGATACTTCCAGGCTGAAATCTTGCACTTGACTCAGAAACCCATCCACTTGATACATCTCGTCTATATCGTCAGTGGGTCCAGTTCCACCAACCAGGCATGTTATTCTTGGTTACATGGTAGTTTATAAATCCTGTGTACCTGTAAAGTGGGAAATAATGAGGTTAAGATTTACATTGTCAAAATCATGGAACAAAGCCACTTGATTTCCAGCCAGATGAATGGAGGGGGGTGGGGTGAGGTATGGGGATAAATTCCATAGCCAGATTTGGAAAGCAAAATCTGTGTCACTCACACAAAATCATGTAGGAAAAATATCCAGGAAACTCCAGTTCTTTCCTAATGCTTTATTCAAGATAGTGATTTCCGTGACATAGCATCTCTACAAAGTAAAAGGTCAAATTTCAAAGATTGTTCTAATGTTTCTGGATTTTTATACTGTGTTTCTTCATTTCTGTGGCCCTGAGTCTTCAAACTTGTGTCCTAACCAAACCATGAACCTCTTGCCAACCTCCCATGAACAATTATACTATTTTCTATGGTCACGGATTGAAGCAGTATCAAAAAGGCCAGAGAACAACCAGCTCTGTTGGGCGAACTCGAATGCTATCTAAGAGCTAGACTGGAAAGCCATGAAGAAATAAAGGTCTGAGGAGGAGAAATGTATTAGTTCTTTAACTGGGGTCATGGCTGTGGATAGTCAGCCCTTGTTCCATCCCAGTGGAACTGGTTTAACTCAGCTAACTGCTGCCAAACAGCATCTGGTCATCATTGCACTGCAATGGGCCAGCAGTGCTCTGAGACCTCCTCTGGGACAATAAGTTCCAGCAGAAAAACTAAGGAGCAGCCCAGTGCCAGGCAGTACTTCTGCAGCTGCAATTACCAACAGTGTGCCTTGCAACTCAGAGGAGGCATCCTTGGTTGATGAGGAGGAGGTGTCAAAACCCGTAGCAACCTAAGAACTCAGTAGCCTGAGGCTGTTTCTTAAATGGTGTGCAGTTTAAGCAGGACTTAACAACATGGAGGTAGCAGGGCTCTGGTATTGAGACACACAGACATAAGTACCAGAGGCTTTCCAAGATAAGACCATGGACTTGGGTCTGGGCCAAATGTACAACATAGTCATGACCCACAGGCTTCCCAAGAGCGCAACCAGAGAGAGGATATTATCCTACTTTACCTGACTGAATAGAGGAATGCAACACATTGCACCAGCCTCACGAGACCAGAAAACATATTGGAAGGATTATTTTTTCCCCCTTAGTAGCATGAATAATTACTAGTGAACCATTTTTACAGTCTTCTCAGATTGTTGACATCGCTTATTGCTAATTAGGGTAGGATGAAAAATGAGTCTGCAACAGCCATAGAATAAAATAGCATATGAATGTGTTTGCTGAGTCCTCAGCAATCACATTGAAAGAGAAACAGTGAGGTGATGTGGATCAGGCTGAAATTATATCAGCTCCTGGCCAGACCATCATATGCTCCATGTTTGCTGAACACATTAGCACACGTGCTCATATCAGAAAGTACATCAAATCCAAACGAGCCACACTGAATCTAATTTGTGTTCACTGAGCAATAAAGTTGTCAGGGAAAGTACCCCAAAACTAGCCAAACACCACTGCTAATTCAAGTCACCAGTTTCTTTCAGGTGAAGTTGAAGGATTGCAAATGGAAAAACATAAGATTCCTTTTTGTTTAATTTCTTGCAGCCAACGGAGGCTGAGCAAAGTATATCTCAAAGCCTGAAAATGTGTATTAAATGTATTATCCACAGGTAGTGGCTATGAATCATTTTTGCTGAGATGAAATCCCAGGTGATTTTCAATAGATTAGGCTTTTAGTTGTTGAAGGTCAAAAGTTTCAGAGCCAGCATGCACAGGGATTACATGGTACAGACTCTATACCAAGTGTTGTGTCCCAAGGTGGTCCATGTCTGAAGATATACTGATGCAGTCTTCATAGAAACATCTTAAAAAAGACTTTTAAAAATTGCATTACAGGAACATTCAAATAACAAACATTGAGTTGTATATTACAGTATTGTAATGTAGAATAGCAATTAGAATTTATTATAATCAGAAACATTTTACAAAAACATGTAGTTTATTGAGGCAATGTTATTATTTTTTAAAAGTTATTACATGTTAACAATATAGTTCAGAAGAGATTGGTCAGTAACTGCATGGTATCACAAGTTAAATGCTAAATATACCAACAGGATCAAGAAAAATCTTGCTGGGTATGGAATATTTTTCTGTAGTTTCAGTTCTACACCATGATAACATTCAAATCTTGCCAGTAAATGGTGTCAAATTAGGTTTGTGCTGGAGTGACCAATACTGTCTCTGTGGTGATTATCTGAAATAATGGTACTAGAAGGCTGCATTCAAGAGCATCACTGACAACGTGGCTTGTGTTTGAGTCTCTTTACTCTAGACAATCCAGTCCCATGGTTTAAATGATCACTACACGTACAGTAAGTTCATGCCAGTAGGGTGTGAACATGTGCAATGGGTTCCTTCTCAGCCAGGTCAGAGAACACCCGAGCTGTTCCCACCCCAGGCCCCAGGATCTCCTTTCTTTATTGTCAGGTGCAACAGTTCACTCACAGCTCTACAGTATCAGGTCATGGGATTTCAGTTATTCACTAAGAAAATATTTCTTGTATTTAAACTGTTGAATTAGTTCTTTTTTGGATTATCTTATATCTTTAACCCCTGTCAAATTTCCGTCTTATCTGCAGTTTAAGTTTCTCCTTATCTCCCAACTTCTCCCAATGCTGGATGGCTCTGAACAGAAGCAGGCTACTGAGATGTTGCTCATGTCATTCCCTGAAACGGAATCATAGAATCATGTAGGTAGGAAGAGACCTTTAAGAACATCAAGTGCAACCTTCTTCCTATCCTGTCATTATGTAATTATTATTATTTTTTTACGGAAAGAGATATTAAGTTTGCTAAAAAATAAATGCAGCAAGAACATTCCCAGGAAAATAATATATTTGCTTTCCTGCAATAGGCTATTCTTTTGAAAGCCGTGTTAGATCAGAAAAATGCAATGCTTGCCTCTCTGGAGCTTTGAGTCTGTCATTTTTTCCAAGCTTATATCTCTAACATATTTTCACCTCCCATCTCTCCCTGGCAGGAGGTTGCTTCCTGCTCTGGAGACCAGTGAGTGACACCTCCCAGGTTCTCATTATGTGATCAGGTGTCAGCTTGCTCCTAACAGCCAGCCAGGCAGAGCTGATGTTACTGTAGAAACGATAAGGTTTACCTGTGAGGACAGTCTTGGGTGAAGTAGTGCATGTTCCTACACTTCTAATAAAGCCAGTCTCTGCCAACGAGTGTAAACAAGCACCAATGAGAATAACAAGCACCAACAACAATAACAAGAACAGGGCTTCTTTTCCAGAGCTTTACATATAATTTTAAGTCGTCGTTCTTGCATAACTATTTCCCCAGGACAGTCCCTCCCATGGATGCTGAATCCAGTCCAAAGTATTATACCTCACTTTTTTAAACAATGTGAATTTGTTCCTATTTCATTTTCTCTCCCCCTGGAGGCAGTTCTCCATCATTTTATACCAGAAATCTTTTCAAATGCCAATCACAGGTTTACTGATTTGTCTGAAAAAAATAGAGTTGCTATGCTTTTTGGGCTTTCTCTCTTTCTGTATCATATTTTCTTATAGGACCGTGCATACTGAAGATTTGAAGTCAATCAGTTTTCCAAGTCGAGATGAAGTAGGACTTGAGAGTGGAGTAACTGCAGATGACACTAAGTCAGTAGAAGACCACTCTAGTCTGTATCTCCAGTATAGTATTAGATTACAAATACAGTAGGATACAGGGAAAAGTTTCATTTGAAGGAGAAGAAGAATTAGAAAGTTGAACGTGTTTTCTGGTAACAGGGTGTAGGTTTTCTGCTGATGATATGCAGTTTTTCTTTTTAGGTAGAAACAGGCTTATCTTACCTATATTCAGCAATGGAATGGGAGACTTTGCTGACTCTCCCCCTCACTCAGCAATTTGTTCCATATGGCTTGCTCTCACTCCCTCGTTTACTTGTTAATCACTTATTTCATCAAGTCTATTATTAGACTATCTTCCCAGTCCATGGATAGAAATTCACTTCACAGAGTCACAGTCATTGCAGGTATAAGCACTACTCTTCTGTAGGAAGTTAATGACCCTGAAGCTCTACTGGCACATGGCACTGTGTTGGCCACTAATCCACTTCTGGCAAAGTCAGCTGCAAAAGGTCCCTTGAGTTCACCTGGCCACTTTTGCCAGCAGTGTATGAAAGAGAGGAGTTCCCTCCTGCAGACTGAGACGTGAGGGCAGGAAACTCCAGGTGGTGGGCAGTAATGGGGAGCCATAAGTCTCAAAGTCTTCAGCTGGCACAGCTACTGCATGTAAAACTGCTGCGTGTGGCTATGTGCAGCCCCAAGTGACTTCAGTGGAGTTACCTGGCTCTTGTTGTGACATCTCCAATTTGACTAAGACCTGTAGTCCTTGTATTTGTATTGTATTCTTTCTTTCCTTTCTTTCTTTCTTTCTTTCTTTCTTTCTTTCTTTCTTTCTTTCTTTCTTTCTTTCTTTCTTTCTTTCTTTCTTTCTTTCTTTCTTTCTTTCTTTCTTTCTTTCTTTCTTTCCCTCTTTCTTTCACCCTCTTCTCCCACATCTCTGGCTTCCTCTGCAGCCAGCAGGGTTTCAGCCACCCAGAAGGCCATGGATATTTTCTGCTGGAGCAGCCCCAAAACTTTGAAATATATTTATGCAAGGGTATCAATCATGTAATTCAATAGAGGTAAAATACCTTACAACTTTTCTTTTCCCCCT
>VXBJ01004043.1:81340-120487 GCA_013400055.1 Nycticryphes semicollaris
TTTTTTGGCATTTCCATATAATTGAAAGAATATGTTTACCAAATTTACTAAATCACTCATTCCAATGTACAGTACTATGTTACAATATTAAGGCCATCTGTATTTGTCTGTATTCCATACAAAGGAATGTCAAGTTCACAGAGTTAAATTCTAATGTAAATGCCAGAGTTTAGACCCTATGGGTAATCCAGCTTGTCTAGGCAACGTTTGTCTCAAATTATCTGATCACACAGAACCTTTCAAACAATACAATATTGTGTTGTACAATATAGTACATGTATGAAAATGTACTGTTTTAAAAATTTTTATTCTTTTCCTTTTTTTCCAAATTAGACTTACTTAATAGTTCATAATATGCTAATTACCATAACTTGTCTATTGGCTAAAGCCAATGTTTTCAAAACTGGATGACTAAAATGACCCTGTTATGCAGGCAGTGCCTTATTTGCCAGGCTCTAAACTTCTGCAGCTGCCACAGGAATATATATATATTTTTCTATCTTAGTGCAATAGGCAATGAACAAATAGGAAAGAAAGAAAGGAAGAAAGAAAGAAAGAAAAGGAGAAAGAAAGAAAAGAAGAAAGAAAGAAAGGAAGCAAGGAAGGAAAGGAAGAAGGAAAGGAAGAAAAAGAATGTTTGTTTAAGTGTTAGATGTCAGTCTTGCAGCGCCTCACCCTATGAGGCCTCATCCTAAATGCCATTACACCCAATGCCTGTAAGTTTTTTCCACATTCGAAATCCATGGGTGTGTTGCCTGAAGTTTTCTTTAAAACACATTCAGAACTACTGTAACCTAACAACTGTGTCTGTAACTCTACTCCGGGGGAGAAATTCTGTGACAAGTCTTAGATGGTGATTACTACTCAAGTTTAAAGCAGGTAAATTTAAGGATTGCCTTTAAAGAAATTGGATTGCCCTCCCATGGGGAGAAATTCAAATACAATAGCTATGCAATCTTTTTAAAGAATCAGAGGCACGAAATTAAAACCTATGTTTGATGCCATTTAATTCAGATGCATGGAGGTCTGCTTTGTACAAGTCCTTTAGTGAATTTTTATCTCAGCCTTTTAGGGAATATGCTTTTTTTAGGGGATGTACGTGTACCCCATGGCCATTGCTTTATGGCAGGTTCCCAAATTGCAGTGGGACAAGAGACAGGGTTTAGACAACACTCATCTACATCTAGGGAAGAAATAAAAAAAGGCATCTCTGCAGTTGCGTCATTGGATCATGTGACTCAAGAGCAAGTGTCACACTCCATGGTATCAGCTTCCTAACTTCCTCTTACCTGAGTAAATCCGCGTCTCACCATGAGAAAGGAAAATACAGAGCACAGCTCCTGGGGTTACTACCCCAGCCCCCTGGATGGGGAGGCTGCTGTTATTTATTATTACTGTCTGGGCATAATGAGTTAAAATAAGTGAGGGCTTCTGTGCACAGCTTAGGCACTGGCAGAAGCCAACAAGTTCATAAACATAGCCAAAGCACATTAAATCTACTTTTTTCAGGGTTTTTTGGTGAAAATGGTGATATTTTCTTTGCTTATCATGGCATGCTTGTATTTTTTTTCTTTGTTTCTTTGGGTTTTTGTTTCGCTAGAACTTCAGATGCCTGGATCAAGACAAACACAAAATAAGTGTATAGCCCTGGGCCCCAGATTTTAGGGTCTGAATATGAAAAAGTGAGATATTAAGAGCAAAGAAGATGAAAAGTAGAACGAAACGACGGGATAGGTATTTGACAGCCTTGTAGACAATGTTCTCAGTGCTTGAGCTGCCAAGCCATAAATCTCATTTAATGCTGGTTTCATTAGCAAGGAAAGACTTTTTGGAAGTCTATGCAAAAATCAAAACAATGATAATTTCCTATTAATGCTTACATATACAGCATTTAAAGTGTTTTACTTCTTTGACTAGAAGAACTCTGTGCTACAAGTCTTAGATTGAACTGTTCTTGTTAATGATACATGTCAAGAGACAATACAACACAAGGAGAATTTTTTCTGTGTAAGGTTTTATAAGGTTTTCCAGTAGTTGTCAGCAGCTCTTTAAAGTTCAGTCCAGGTTAAAAGCCTTATAGCTTGTTCCAGTGTTCAAAGGAAGGCGAATCCCTGTGCCAGGGTAGAAATTACTCACTCAGATGTACAATTGACTTATCTCCACCCAAATATTCCAGTGCCTGGAGGCTTACCACAGATGTTCTCTTTTTTGGTTTTGGGTTTTTTTTTTTATTATTGTATTATTAACATTGTGCAGCCAATGCCCTCATTTGGCTACAGGAAGAAATTGTCAGTCAGAGAAAAGGACACAAATTAAAATCAAACTGTAGTAAAAGACAAATCCTGGCTCCATGAGTGTAACTTCCTGGATGCCAAGCAAATTTCATTATGCAGGCTGGATCACAACTGCATGTTGGGTTTCTTTTTCTGACTTGAAGAGATTTATATAGAAATACAACAAGTAAAAAACATGGCCAGAAATATTGTAGGTGTTTAGTGCAGTCACTCAGACATGAGACCAGGTGGATGTAAGAGAACCTAATTTCACAGTTATGTGAAGTTACATTTTTAATTTATGATTTTCTTTTCCTCATTTATTAATTTAATTAAGATATTTTCTAAAATCACATGATATTTGACTTTTTATCTTACTAATAGGGATTTCTCTGCTGATTAAGTTTAGAGGGGTTTTTTTTATAAGTTGCAAGAATAAATTTTCCTAACTCCTAATTTGACTTATCTCCTTTAAAATATCACCTTTTTATTAAATACACTGGTAAGCTGTGAGAAATAGCTTTGGTATGTGGGTAGTCCCCTTTCTCTCCTTTTGTTCTTAAATAAATTTGCTTTAAATGAGCTTCTAGAATAGCCATGTAAGGCTTTCTGATATATGCTTCTTAAATCTTGGGTGGGGTTTAAATTAGGGCTTTTTAATGTAGAAATTAAGTATTAGCTATGCACAATGGGCAGAGGGATTTAATTCCCTGGGGCTTAGTATGTCATAATCTTTCTTCCAAATTTTAAAAGATGTAATTCTCAAAAATCTGGTCTTTTTGGTACAGTTTTAGTTGTTATATTATCACAGAATCATAGAATGGGTAGAGTTGGAAGGGACCTTAAAGATCATCCAGTTCCAACCCCCTGCCCTGGGCAGGGACACCTTCCACCAGACCAGGTTGCTCCAAGCCCCATCCAGCCTGGCCTTGAACCCCTCCAGGGATGGGGCAGCCACAGCTTCTCTGGGCAACCTGGGCCAGGCTCTCACCACCCTCACAGCAAAGAATTTCTTCCTGAGATCTCATCTCAATCCCCCCTCTTTCAGTTTAAAACTGTTGTCCTCGTCCTATTTCTCCCCAGCATGATCAAAAGTCCCTCTTCATCTCTCCTGTAGGCTACCAGATGTGCTCCACTGATCACTGAAAAGTCCTTAAAAATATCACAGGAGTCCATTCTTTTTGTCACCTTGATAAGTGCTCAGATGAATCAGTGTCCTGAGTCTCATGGAATGAAGAAGTTCTCCTTCTGGTAATACCTGCCCGAGCTACCAGGATGGGCAGGAAAGCAGCCATGACCTTGTCACAAGAAAAATCAGGATACTCACACACAATGAAAAATTTAAAAATGCGTTCAAAAATGAAGATTTTAAAAAAAGAAAATTAAGAAAAAAGAAGCCATCCTGGTTGCAAAGGACTATGTGAGATTGGGTATGTTTTCCATCTTTCTTTTTTTCACGAGAATGAAGTCACATTTTGGATACATGTTTGGTTGACACAATGTACAGTACAATCTTCTTTTTTTTTTTCTAGCTGGTGTTTGTATTGGCTTACATTTTTCCTTCTCTACGCTACAGTTCTTGACATCATATAATTGCAGGTGCAAGTGCCAAATGTTGTAGCAGTGTGATGTTGTGCATTATTGTGATACAGCGAGGGTTTGGCTGGGAATTACCGTTCCTATATTCCCTTGGAATTCCTTTGGTGCAAATTCCAGGGGTAAATTGGGCAACAGCGCAGACCTGACCAGCCAAAAACAACAAAAAAATAATTAAGAATTTAAGGACTGCTTTTTCATTCATGGAAATCACTGAAACTTCTGGAAGATGCAGTACCTCATTAGTTTGGGTTAGGACTAAACACTCAGTGCTGTAGTATTCCCGACCTACTGTATCCTTCAGTTTATTGCTGACTGTGAGCATTGGACACCTCTTGACAGTAAGGAATCTGCCTTCTTTAGAAACATATTTAATCTTTTCCAATGTTCTGGGAGAGGACCTACAGTCCTCTTTTTAATTATTTTCTTAGACAAGATGCTATATTAGGAAATGACATCTCTAAATTTCATTAGTTTAGACTTAGGATATAGAATCGAGTGCTTCTATCGCAATCTCAGTGATCATCAGGAAAGGAAAAAAACAAAAAAAGACTAAAAAGAAAAAACCTCACCTTTAGCTACAGCCTCCATCTTAACCCGGGAAGCCTGCAGTTTTACAGTTCTAGCGGTTTTTTTAGGAGAAATGTGAAAATCCCTAGTATGAGTCGTTTTTTTAAGGCCTTTGCTCTCATCCCAGAACAGACAGCCGATGCTGGTCCCCTTCCTGTCTGAGCAGGCTGTCACACCTCCTTGATCTCATAAGAACTCGTTTTTTCCTCCTCTGTGCTTCATGGCTGGGCCAAGAGCCTCTTAATATTCACTTGCAACGTCCATTCTCCCCACTTGTAGACTTCCTCTAACTTCCAAAATATTCCCCCAAACCATTGTTCCATGCTCCATATGCCACCTGAATTTTCAGCATATGAGTCACATCACAAAATTCCGTTCAATTTCTCATGGCATTTGTAAAGTATGGTTTAAAGGGAAAACCAGTACCATGGACCTACGGACTCTTTCTGCCCTCTCTGCCCAGTTCTGGCCATTCTGAGATCCTGAGGATCAAATTTTTCAGCATTCAACATTTTCCAGCAAATAAGTTGAAAATGAATGTGCTTTTGTAATTTTATGTTTCTTTGTGCATTCAGCCTCAGTACAAGATGTCAGTTTCTCAGGCTGCTGTGCTATTTTTTGTACCAATTAAACTATAAAGCAAAAAGATTTCAGTTACTTTCTGGAGCTCAAAAACATATGGGGACAAACTGAAACTGTTTTCAGTGAAGGGAAAATAGTAATTTATGGCACAGCAACTTTTTTCCAGTAATAACTTGAGCTAGGTGCAGTAACATGTATTCTGTTTTCTTTTATTTTGTGTTAATTTTCTATTAAAAAAAATCTATTTGGAAACAACTTAAATAAACATGTTGATCAGCCAGGAGGGTTTCAGTGTTCCTGCTGACACTGGCACCGAGAGGAAAAATGATGGAAAAACTAAATAGGGCTTAACTCTTACCAAAGCAGCACAAAGTAATAAAAGTTGTTCTCCGGTGTGGTGTTTAACATAAACACTAGTGAGAAGGGTGGTACAGTCATCACTGCATGCAAAACAGTGATTTCAGGTATCAGATACTGAGGTCAGTTAAGAGATTGTGGCAATGCAAAAATATAATCTCTATTCTTTTGCATTTTCTCATGAGGTCTCCAAGATCTTTGAGGTCAGCCTGAAGTAGGAACATGCTTTGCTCTGTGTCCTGTACTAGATGACCATCAGCCAGCAATGTGGCCTTGTGGCCAAGAAAATTAATGGCATCCTGGGAGGCATCAGCAAGAGCATGGCCAGCAGGTCAAGGGAGGACATCCTCCCCCTCTGCTCTGCCCTGGGGAGTCCCCATCTGGAGCACTGGGACCAGTTCTAGGCTCCCCAGTTTGAGAAGGAACAGCAGACGGCTACAAAGATGATGAGGGGCCTGGAGCACCTGTATGAGGAGGAAAGGCTGAGGGACTTGGATCTTTTTAGTCTGGAGAAGAGAAAACTGCGGGGAGACTTCATTGATGCTGAGGAATATATAAAAGGCGGGTGTCAAGAGGATGGGGTCAGGCTCTTTTCAGTGGTGCCCAGTGACAGGACAAGGGGCAACAGACACAAGATGGAGCACAGGAAGTTCCATCTAAACATGAGAAGGAACTTCTTTCCTGTGAGGGTAGCAGAGGCCTGGAAGAGGCTGCCCAGAGAGGTGGTGGAGTCTCCGTCTCTGGAGACATTCAAACCCCACCTGGACACGTTCCTGTGGGACCTGCTGTGGTGGGGGTTGGACTGGATGATCTCTAGAGGTCCCTTCCAACCCTGTATCATTCTGTGATTGTATGAAAAAAAGATAATACAGCCCACTGTTTTATGCACTGGATCACACTTGCAAGAGAAGCTGAAATCACATCAGTTTCATTTGTCACAAAACAAATCTATGCACTCATGAACAGGTCAACACAAACAATCTTTTTTTAGAGCACAGCAGAGGGAATAATGTCAGCAATGTTTGCTGGTAAGCTTGACTGCCTCGAAGGACTATAGGATGTGTCTGTTCATTTCAGCTTGGCCTTTACACCTTTCTGCCTCCTGATCAAGTCTCATGTCTTTTCTTTGCAAAATAATCAGGTCTTGAGCTTGATGTGATTGCTAATGAAAATCTTCTGTCATTCAAGAGGCTTATATTAAGGTTTTTCAAAAAATACTTAATATCACAGTTAGTCTGTAAGCTGTTTGGAACAGTGATTTCAGTGTGCTTGAAGTTCATAATGAGATATTGCATCTCTGGAAATTGTACCTCTGACTTTTTGAATTAGAGGAAACTCACAAACACCTCAAAAAAAAAGAAAAAAAAAAAAAGCTTTTTCAACGCAATAAGTGAATCATACATTACGTGAAAGGGTCATGATATTCAGAAATATATTGCAATATTAAAGCATTTCTATTATCTCCTTTTATGAACAGAACTCCTGCACTTTGCCCCACACCCTGACAGATGCTTTCTGGATCAGTTCTCTATCACTGCGGGGTTCTCAGGGTGTCTGCCCTCACAGCCTTACATAAATATATAAGTGTACTTCTCTGCACTCTGCAAACCTACTGAAGACTTAGAAACAGAAATCACTACTGACTTTTACAGTCATATAAACTTTCCCTTATAATCTTCCCCTGACCATCAAAGGGATGCCATCCAGAGGGACCTGGACAGGCTGGAGAGGTGGGCCCGTGTGAACCTCATGAAGTTTAACCAGGCCAAGTTCAAGGTGCTGCACCCGGGTCATGTCAATCCCTGGCACAAATGCACACTGGATGGAGAATGGCTGGAGAGCAGCCCTGAGGAGAAGGGCTTGGGGGTGTTGGTGGATGAGAAGCTCAACATGAGCTGGCAACATGCACTGGCAGCCCAGAAACCCAACCCCATCCTGGGCTGCATCCCCAGCAGTGTGGCCAGGAGGGTGAGGAGGGTATGTGCCCTCTGCTCTGTTTTGACAAGCCAGCATAAGGAGGACTGTGTCTAGCTTTGGAGACCCAACATAAGAAGGACATGGACCTGTTGGAACTGGTCCAGAGGAGACAACAGAGATGCTCCAAGGACTGGAGCACCGCTGCTATGAAGATGAGATTGTTGTTCAGCCTGGAGAAGAGAGGGCTCCAGGGAGACATTACAGTGGCCTACCAGTACCTGAAAGGTGAGTGGAGGGGAGCGATAGGATGAGGGGTAATTGTTTTAAACTGCACGAGAGGAGATTTAGATTAGACATTAGGAAGAAATTCTTTCCTGTGAAATTGATGAGACGTTGCCCAGAGAAGCTGTGGAAGCTGCATCCCTGGAGGGGTTCAAGGCCAGGCTGGATGGGGCTTGGAACAACCTGTTCTAGTGGGAGGTGTCCTTGACCAAGGCATGGTTTGGAACTGGATGGTCTTTAAGGTCCCTTCCAACCTGAACAATTCTATGATTTTATGATTCAATGAATACAACTCTGCATGTTCTTAGAATGAAAACGGTATAAAACTGTCAACAAAATGAGGTGGTACAATTCTATGGATTATAAGGTGATCTTTGGCTGGAAATTACACTGAAAAGACCTGTTCTCAAAAATTATCATGCAGCAGATACACATGAAATGAAAAGCATATTAACAACCTTGCTCCTGATAAATTGTTTTACATTTTCAAGAAACTCATTCTTCCATAAGCAATGTGTTTATTTTTCAGCATGCTTCCCTGGGGGATTCACTGTCTATGATTGTATGTGTGCATCCTGTTACCACTATGTATTCTAAATCTGTAGAAAATCAAACTAAATTTGTCAGAATGGTAGAGGTTTCAAAGATATTAAAAGTTTGAATCAATCATCCATGCACAGAAACTCTTACTAAGATATATGGGAAATCAATGCAGCTTTGGCAGATATGAAACAAGACCTAAAAAAGAAGTCTTACACCCTAAAAAAGAAGTCTTACACCCCTTTTTTGGTGTTGTTGAAGCAATTGGAGTCCATTTGATACATAAAATAACCCTTGGTACATACGTATGGGCAGCATATTCAAGTCCTGCATCTCCACTGGTCTCCACTGGAAGCTGAAAGAATCCTTGAACAGTGTAAACATCCCTTAGCAACAACTAAACCCAAAAGATATTCTTGACATGCCTTTTACAGCAATCACTAGAGAGGAAATTAACTCTTTCCCAGCCGAAACCGGGACAATGTCACAACTTGGAAAATCTGCATCTTGTCGATGACTCTGTCCGTAAGAAATTGTTTCCCTTCCTGATGACTTAAAAAATGGGGTACAGACTAAGATTATGCATTGAGAGGATTCAGCGTGTGTTATTTGCTTTAGTCCTTCAAGACAGCTTGAATGTTTTTAACACACATTCAGGTAGTGCACGGTCTAAAAAATTCAAGGCGTGTAAAATCCATTTACATTTCTTGCTTTAAGTCCAAAATTTCCTCCAGGTTAAGCTTTGGTTCTCGAAGCATTCTGCTTAGCAGAAGGTTGACTGAGGAACGGTGTTACACAATTTACAGTTTGATATTGTGATCCAAGTGAGCAAAATCACATTTGAGCGCTAGTTGAGATAATCTAGCAAAACAACAGGAAAGTATTTCACCAGCTTCCTCTTTCAATTTCCTGAAGATAAATGGTTTGTTTTTTTTAAAGCAAAGTTGTCAGTTGGAACAAAAAAGGGGATTTTCAAGATCTCCATCTCTGCCAGGTGTTTTATTGGGCAGTGAATCATAAGTATAATTTAATCCTTACCCACACAGCGTTATTGAGAAGCAGCCTGGGGTTGGATTTTTTTTTTTTTTTAAAGTTTCAGCTTCAAATAACAGCCAACAAATTTATGAATCTCCTTAACTATTTCTGCATTTAAGCTCCTGAATTTGTAATTCCCTCACTGGGGCACAGTAGGTAATGCTAACGGGATTCTTTTTCTGTGTGTGTACTGAGTTTTGATTAAATGCTTGTAAGTAGCTATTTGTTACTCATAAATAGGGCTGGTTTTACAAGTCTTTTATCTATTTTCCTTTTTACAGAAGATTTTGCAGAATACTTCCCTTTAACTTTTTCAAACTATTTGTCCCTGCTGTTCCCCATATCAAAGGCAGTGGCCTCATATTTACTGTGGCCTATTACACTTTTGGAAATGCTCTTTGAACATTCAGCTTTGGAACTGAAGGCACAATTTTTACTCTGATAAAAAACTTCCCAGGGCCGACATTGAAACAAAGGGGTGGGCAGGGAAGACCTTCCTCTCATCTCCATAGGTCCATCTTTCATGACTTGCTGTTTATGTTGTCTTTCAAGTTGTGCTGCTTCCCAAATTTGGATTTCTACTTTTTTACTTCCTACATTGTGCAATTGCTTTATGCAAAATGAGTTCATAATTGGTAAAAACAGTTTCCTCCCTCTCCTCTGCCCTGGGGAGGCCACGTGTAGAGCGCTGGGACCAGTTCTAGGGTCCCCAGTTCAAGGACAGAGAACTGCTGGAGAGGGTACATCAAAGGGCTACAAAGATGATGAGGGGACTAGAACATCTCTCTGAGGAGGAAAGGCTGAGGGACTTGGGTCTGTTTAGTCTGGAGAAGAGAAGACTGAGGGGGATCTAATCAACACCTGGAAATACTTCAAGGATGGGTGTCAGGAGGATGGGGACAGGATTTTTTCAGTGGTGCCCAGTGACAGGACAAGGGGGAATGGGCACAAACTTGACCTTGAATACGAAATAGTTTCTCAGATCCTGCTCAGCTGGTTCAGCCTTAGGCCAAGGCCTAGTCAGCAACAGCAGCTTTAACACACAAGCTAAAAAAGATTTTACAAATCTATATTCCACAGATTTAGATACACAGTGCATTGTTTTAAATGTATGAAGCTCCAGTAGTCACCCTGGGCAAGGATAATTTTTCTGTAATGAACATTTTTGTTTAATTACCTTAATATCACAGAATTATTTAGAGAAATTTAGATATTGCTCAGCATTGATGAGGTCCCCTCTCAGTCTTCTCTTCTCCAGACCAGAAAGATCCAAGTCCCTCAGCCTTTCCTCATCAGGGAGATGCTCCAGACCACTCATCATCTTTGTAGCCCTTTGCTGTACCCTCTCCAGCAGTTCCCTGTCCTTCTGGAACTGGGGGTCCCAGAACGGGCCTCAGTGCTCCAGATGGGGACTCTCCAGGGCAGAACAGAGAGGGAGGATGACCTCCTTCAACCTGCTGGCCACAATTTTTTTAATGCTCCCCAGGAAACCATTTACCTTCTTGGCCACATGGGCACATTGCTGGCTCATGGATTGCTTCTGTCTCTTCCTTATTTTACTTTGGAGCAAGAAGAGGGAATGGTGTGCCAGTGCCTGTGACTGCGTAAGGTAAATCTTGAGCATTTTGGTTAAGCAAAATTATTGCTTTGCCTGGGGTGTTCCAAGGTCTATGTTGAATCTTTAACTTCTATTTTGAAATCAAACTAGAAGTACCTCAGCTGGTGGGGGGGGACTGATCTTTCCGATCTTCATTGTGTGAAAACAAACTATTTTTAATAGGAAATTTCATTATGCAGCAAATAACCATCAGTGAAGTCAGAATAAGGAGATATAACTAAACTATTTATTTGCTTAGGAAATAACTCTTTTTTACTCATTCATTTTCCTTGAAGACATTGGATACGAACTACCCACAGCTGTAGAAAGTGAATCCATTTGATAGTGTCCAGAACGCAGCCATTTAACTGTTTGAAGAGCCATTTCCTACAAGCCTATTTAAAGTGTCACATTTTTAATGTGGGAAATGTCTGGAAGGACTACAGGCACTGAAACCAAATTTAACCCTGGTAGAAAACAGCATGAAATCTTTTTCTCCATTCTGTATTTCTTCTTGCAGACTAATGATTTAGAGGAAGGCCATGAGGGCTAATGAACACATGGTGGGATTTTTTATAGGATATCAAAGCTGGTGCATCCTACTTACATCTAGCTCTATTCTGTAACTCAGATCAGAAAAAAACTATTTGAGACTTTCTGGTTCAATTGCTATAAGCTAAAACTCAGAAGTGGTCGTCAATGAAAGACCCACTTCTGTGGTCTGAAAGAAGCCGCTTTTCAGAACTGCACCTGGAAATGTCAGACTATCTGTGGGAAATCCACATCCCACTAGTCAGTGGAAATCTGGAGTATCACTTGGTTCTCCATACCATTAGACTGCAACAGCTCTTCCCCCAGCATACAGTGGTAGGCATGGGCAAAAATTGAAGCATTGCAATGAATAATAAAACTGAAGTAACTGTGGATTTGCCAACTTTCAGCAGTCAGTGGGGTTGCTTGACAGATGGCATTAGTTATAATGTTCTTTTCTCCCAAAAGAAAGGATGATCTTTGTCACATTTTCAGTGTTTTCTACTCTAGCAGGTCTGGACCTGCAGGGTCTTGGAACGGGTTTTGATGGTTACATTGGCCAAAGCTATGACTTGTCGAGGGGTCATTCCCCTGGTGCTGATAGGGGCCTTGTGGGAGCAGCAGGCTAGTGTTTCTCTGGGTTATTGTTAGCTCATCCAAAGTGGGGCATATATCTCTACTCAGCTTCTCTCCAAAGCAATTGCTTTTGCTACTGAATGTGTGAGATTACGTTACCTGAACAAGGGTCTAAGAAACCTGATGAAGAAAGAGATGAGAAATAGATCCCAGTTTCTTTTAGGTTCACCTCCATGCTTCACCATGTTTTCCTTCTCCAAAATGTAGGCTTTCTTTCAAGGGACTAGTAGATTCCTCTCTCTACCGAACATTTACTGCCTTGTAACCTCTCATGCAGCATTTATTCTGAATATTCAGTCCCAGAACTCTGACTCAGGAATGGCTTCTCTGAGAATCTTGTGGGACTGAATCCTTGAACCTTGCCATTCCCCCCCCCGCCCCCCCCCCTTTTTTTTTTCTTACTACAATTAGTAGAGGGTTTATAAAAATATGCATTAGTCTGTGATGCATTTGCATGATCTTATATATAAACTTCCTGCTGCCAAAATACTAGCCTTCATTTTAAACACATTTTGTGGTGTTAGTAAATGCCAAAGTAAATCTGTTTTGCTGAGATTTGTGTATCTCTCCAACCTGTGCTGCTCTGAAAGCTAATAAAAAATTCACTGCCTGGATCAGTTAAAATTCACGTTGTGCACAGCAAGAACTAAAAATTTTTTGAAAGTATTAGTAGAATGTAATGGAATTGGGTTCCTATCTGGTGGGAGTGTCATCCTGCTTGAGGTTAGAAAGGCTATGCAGAGAGATCCGGACAAGCTGGATGGATGGACTGAGGCCAATGGGCTGGGGTTCAACAAGGCCAATTGCCGGGTCCTGCCCTTGGGTCACCCCAAGCCCCTGCAGCGCTCCAGGTTGGGGGCAGAGTGGCTGGAGCTGCCTGGCAGGAAAGGACCTGGGGGTGTTGGTGGACTGTGGGCTGAACAGGAGCCAGCAGTGTGCCCAGGTGGGCAAGAAGGCCACCAGCATCCTGGCCTGTGCCAGGAACAGCGTGGCCAACAGGAGCAGGGAAGAGATCGTGCCTCTCTACTCAGCACTGGTGAGGTTCCATCTCAAGTGCTGTTTACAGTTTTGGGCTCCTTACCACAAAAAAGACATTGAGGTGCTGGAGCATGTCTAGAGAAGGCCACTGGTGAGGGGTCTGGTCAGTAAGCCTTATGAAGAGCAGCTGAGGGAACTGGGGTTGTTCAGTCTGGAGAAAAGGAGGCTGAGAGGATGACTTTATTGCTTTCTACAACTACCTGAATGGAGGTTGTAGAGAGGCAGGGGTCGGACTCTTCTCCAAGGCACAGGTAACAGGACAAGAGGAAATGGCTTCAAGTGGCTCCAGGGGAGGTTCAGTTTGGATATGAGGAAAATTTTTTACAGGGAAAGGGTTATTGCATGTTGGAATGGGCTGCCCAGGGAAGTGGTTGAGACACCATCCCTGAAGGGATTTAAAAGATGGGTTGACATAGTGTTTAGAGATATGGTTTCGTGATGGGTTGGTTTTTTTTATTAGTTAGGTTGATGGTTGGACTCAGTGATCGCAAAGGTCCATCCCAACCTAGACGATTCTATGATTCTGAATGGAGGAACACAGTATGGCTGAGATGAAGAAGCTCCATGAAGGTACAGGAGGTTTCATGAGGAGACATTGCACATTCACAAAGCCAACAGAGGAGCTGTTGCCAGGAAAAAGTTGTAATTGGGCTCCCGGTTGTCTTGTAGCAACACAGCTGTGACCATCGATGGTCAAAGGAGCTCTCAGCGGTATTTGTGAGCTGTAGTTTATGGTCTTGCCTTATATGCTACATTATATATTGCTGCAAAAACGTTTTCAGAGTTAGTGCCCAGAAAATACAGTGGATTCCTGTCTCCACTGCAGGAGCTCTGAGTGATGCTGGACAGGCTGAATTAGCTGGAGTGAGAATAGCATTTTCTTACCTCTCTGGGGCCTTGGCATAGTGAGAAGAATTATTAGTTACTTTGAGAAATATCAATGGCAGATGGCAATATCTGAAGAACATATTGCTAAACCAGTAAATCCCAAATTTTCTAATTGTCACCCCTGTGGGGAAGCCATAATAACAAGCTTATTGGCTCCTTCAGGATTTCAGCCCAATTTGGGAACTACCTTCAATCCATACTGAGCGTTCAGCTGTGCTTTTTAGGTTTTGTCAACTTACTGCATAGTAATACTTGCACCTTGAATGGCTCACTGTTGAATCCTGAGTTTGGTGTGCTATTTGACTGGAATTCAGTTACAAAAAATAACTAATTCTATGTTATGCAGTAAAATTGCTACAATTGTAAATGCTGCTCCTTGAAGAATTTAATTAACATTCTCACAGCAACTTTATCTCTTCTGTCTTTTATGTCTATCCCTGTACGTAGTGTCAACTTTTATTCCTCAGTTTAAGATGTGTGCACAATGTTAAAAGTGCTCTGCAAATGAAGTGTTAGATTTTATGTCCTTTTCATCCCCAAAACCTGAACTACAGCATTCTTTGCCTTCAGTGGAGCGCTCTGAATTTCATTTTCTTAGCAAGAAGGCAAAGGAAAAATGTGTTTGATAGTCTGGGAACTTCTGCAGGAGCACAGTTGCTCGGTTCTCAGCATTTTAAGATAACACACTCATTCTGGCCTGACGAATAGTCCTTGATTAATTTTGCTGGGATATATTGTAGGATGCTTTGCTAAGCATTTTGTAGAATGCTTGTGGTATATAAAAAAATCCCCATGCTTTCATGTAAATAAGCATTTATTTCTAGCAAATGTACTGTACACCTGGATCCTGCACATTCCTAACTGATCGGAAGGGCGCTCCTGAGACTGGCTGCTTTGCATGGGTAAGGAAAGGATTAGATTTATGACTCAAAATAAAAGAACCTTTTCCCCCTCCGTTAAGATCACTTAATTCAACGATACCACTTCCTTCCCGATCTATCAGATTAAGTCTGCACTTTGTGCTCAGATCTCTGTTGATAGCAAGAGGCAGAGCATTTCCTTGCTCAGGAAAAACTTCTAGAACTAAAGGCTGAATTATTATACTCTTCCTTTCCCTCCCTCATACTCATTATCTCCCCCCTCCACAAACATACACATGATTTCCTGTCATTTATCTTTACTAATTCCTGTTTTCACTCTTCTACCACCTCCTACATTCCTTTTACATACACGTGCACATATGCATCCACATATACATATGCATATTTATTTGAACATATGTAAGACCTACAGTGGGTTGGTCTCTCTCCATATAGCTGACAGAACACTTTCAAAAAGCCCCATTTCCTAACAGATATATTTTATTTCAGTTGTAATTGGGCTCAAGAGAAAAGAGAAAGCCTAGAAATGAATAACTAACAATATAGGCAATATAAATGTGAATTCCTAAGGTGATGGTTGAATGGAAGAGTGTATAGCAAAATTAAATTTCAATTTATCATAGAGAAACCTCTATGTAGCAAAGTAATCCCAAAGAGCAACATGAAGCCAAAAAAATAAGGGAAAAGAAAGAAAATAACTCAGTTTTTAACAAGTTATTTAAAAGTCTTGAAAGGAAAATCTTCATCATTTTCTCTTGAATAAATAATGCAATATGGCAAGGACACCTGAAAGCTGAAATAGAACTGTAGCCAAGCAGAAAATATATCCTTTACCGTGAAAAATATCCACCCACAGACAGTAGTGGTAACAACCAATAAAATAAAGCTGGGGCTTATAAAACACATAATTGCAGTCACAATTAATTACAAAAATTGAAAGAGAAGAATTTCTTGCACAATGGTGAGGAGAATTTTCATTCCTTCTCAACAAATTTGCCATAAAGGGCTCCCACACAATAATTAAATGCAGTATTTTCATGGTTATTTTCCACACAGGAGGAGTTAATTTTTCTGTGGGCTTAGAAAAAAAGCTCTGCTCAAACTTTCTGGTTCAGCAATAAAAAGAATAAACCACTGTACTAGTTACCCCTTCTCTTCCAAAATATTGTGTCATTTTGCATGTAATTTTATATTTTCACATGGCAACAGATGTGGCTGCCCCATCCCTGGAGGGGTTCAAGGCCAGGCTGGATGGGGCTTGGAGCAACCTGGTCTGGTGGGAGGTGTCCCTGCCCAGGGCTGGGGGTTGGAACTCGATGATCATTAAGGTCCCTTCAATCTCTAACCATTCTATGATTCTATGATCTAAGAATCATAGAGATCGGACAACAGTTAGAGATCAGCACCTTTGAAAATGTGAAGGACAACAAGTATGATAAAATAGACCTTTCTTTGAATCATGGAAGAATGGATCATAGGGAAAAGAAAAGACGGGAAGGACATACCATACTCCAACAGAATTAATTTAATTAAAAGCTTTTCCTTAGCTTGGAAACTGCATAATAATATGTAGATAATGTCTACATCTTATATAAAATTGAAATGAGAGACTTGTTTTTTATGGCACATACAAAAAAGGAAAGTGAAATTATAGTAATATTTGTGATTTATTTAAGCTTGGAAAGCAAGTCTTGTGGAGTAGGATCTCTGTGAGAGAAACAGAGATCAGGCACCTGCAGCACGATATAGAATTGCATATTCAAGTCTTCTCAAGTTCCTCACTTCTAGAAACTCCGCTTCTTAGATAGAGGTGATCTATTAAAAGTTTTTAGTTTGCATTCCAGGCACAGAGAATCCAGAATTAAACACCAAACTGGAACAAAACAGAGACTCTCTATCAGGGAGCGTAACAACACAACAGGTAATGTTTTTAAACTGAAAGAAGGCAGATTAGGGACTTATTATTAGTGCTCTGTATGTATGAAAGCCTATTCATATCTCTAATACATGTTACCTATTAGCAATTTTCCCTCAGAAGTTAAAAGATGTAGTTATTAAAATGCATCTCATTATTATGTTAATAATTGGAAAAAAATAATTGAATTAGTATAACTTTTGAGAAGATGTTTGATTTACATCTCTCTCACCGCTTTCCACTTGTATTAGGATAAAAGCTATCAAAATATATAGCAAATAAGTGATTGATCATATTTATTTTAAATACTGATATTGCTGCTTCTTCTTTGCCATCCCATTTCTCCTGAACATCAGCACACCTCATGTAAAACCTAGGTCTTTGTAGTATTTAAATATAAGAATTTTGTTGCCTTTTCCAGACTTAGCAATATCAATTGATAGAAACACAGAAATTTGAGCCAGACATTACCATCTAGAATATTTATACTAGAATCAAATATGCCTGACATTTGCTTTCACACCAGTCCAAGAATTTGGTTAAAATTTTGGGTTGGGGGCAACTATATGATGCTCAACCTGGTGCTCTGAATATCAGCAAACATTTCAGTTAATCTCAGCAGTAAATGAGTGATCATAATGTACATTGTCAAACTTTTATTTGGGGAATATTTATTCAAAAGGGACAAGAGATTATTTATTCAAAACTAGAAGTGCCAGTTCAGTGGAGTACTTCCTTTTTCAATGGATGATGCCCAGTAGCTCAGGAAAGGCCACAGGTCCCTGTAGGTCTGTAGTTTGTCTCTGACAGCATCTTGAGACAAAAGTTTAAGAGGAAGACACAAAGGAAACATTCGCTGTAAGTCTGACTTAAAGTAAGAAATCGTATTACTTTCCATTAGGTCTTGTCTTGTGTATTTTACCATATGAATTTATATTTTATATGATCAGACAAGGATTACCTGGAAGGATCAAGACAGAAAAAGAGGTGATATCTCCTTTTGATTAATGCCACAAAGCACAGTCTTTGTATTCACATATAGCTGCCCACAATCTTCACAGATGACATGGTTTAGCAAAAGGAAGGGGTAGCTGGATTCTGCAATTTAAAAGTTCAGGGCAAAAAATGTGGTTCTTCACAGGCATCATTTTATTTGAAGAATTTCCTGCTGCAACAAATATTGGTTACAATGAATGTAGTATCTTGAGGGAGCTGGGGGTGTTCAGCCTGGAGCAAAGGAGGCTGAGGGGAGACCTTCTTGCTCTCTCCAACTCCCTGAAAGGAGGGTGTAGCCAGGGGGGGTCGGTCTCTTCTCCCAAGGAACAGGCCATGGGACAAGAGGAAACAGCCTCAAGTTGCCCCAGGGGAGGTTCAGATTGGAGATTAGGGACAATTTTTCCATGGAAAGGATTATTGCCCTTTGGACTGGGCTGCCCAGGGCAGTGGTGGAGTCACCATCCCTGGAGGGATTGAAAAGCCGGGCAGACATAGTGCTGAGGGACATGGGTTAGTGATGGGTTTTGTCAGTGCTGGGTTGATGGTTGGATTCAATGATTTTAAGGTCCCTTTCAAGCCAGGCAATTCTATGATTCTATCTGAATATAGATGTGTGCCTTCGCTAAGTACCATGGGAACTGTAAACAAGAAATATGCAACCAGCACACCTATGTTCCAAAATTGTCTTTTCAGAACTATATTTAGTCCCTTCCTGATATTCCTTATTTTTAAGGATATCCAGTGGAAACCTAAGCTTCTTTGAAAAAGAGACTCTGTACAGCAGCAAAGAATGTCATCCTGTGAAGAATAACACAGTGGTACTTCTATGGATATCATTGCTAAAATTCTTTTTTTATAATGTGAAAATGCTGCTCAAGCTGCTTGAAAAATTCGGCCAAATAAAAAAAAAAAAAAAAACCCAAACCAACAAAAACCCCTCAAATAACTCCCCAAACTCCCGTTGGTATCATAGTGTGAAGAGAGCTTTTCTCAAGATCATTTGCTGCAAAAAATCACTTATCTTTAAAAGTTACAGAAGAGTCTCTTCTGTTATTTATAGCTCAATTTCCTCCAAACGTACTTCTCAGATGAACAATTCAAGGAGGACAAAAGCAAACGAGATCTTCCATAGTCTTAAATTATAAAGTGCCAGTTCTGAAGCGCTCAGGATTCCTGACTTAAGTGTCTTTAATTTGAGGAGACAGATGCTGTGTGAGGGAACACATGGCAGACTTTACTCAAGACTGTGGAATTCTTGTCTTTCTTTGGTGTCACAATCTTAACAGTCTTGATGTGTGTGGATTTTTTTTTTGCGGTATACGTGATAAGAAAATGATGTTAAAATTTATTTCCCTCAAGCTGAAGGTTAAATAAGGAAAAGAAATTTAAAAGAGTGAGAGACTGGACTCTGCCAAATATCTGCCCAAATATTGCTTTTTTTCTTGTGTGCAACAAAAGTATATTATTTTAATCTCCTGGGGTATTTTTTAAGTACTGGATAACTCATGGGTTTCTGAATAGACTTTTTCTTTTTGCTCACTGTGTCAAACATTTTTTTATTCTGGTTTAATGACCATCAGCTGCTACAATTAGAGAGGTATATATGAAATGGTTTCACACCGGTGCTGTATCCCCACCACTGCAGATGGCACAAATTTCCCCTTCCAATATTCAGTTCAAACAGCTATTTTGACCAAATCACCTCCTTAGTTCCTCAGAAAATTTCTTCTTATTCTTCCCTGACCTTTTTCATAATGTGCACAGACCCATATTCTTTTGTCTGTGGAAGCCAAATTTCTGGCTGCCCAACAGGGTGAAAGTGCTAATGCCTTTTGGTAGAGCCAACACATCAATCAAGACAAATATTTATTTTCAGCCTAAAGAGTCAAATCTCATAAAAATTTGAGAAGCAAGTTAGGGGTGGACGAAATACACCTTCATTTGAGCTGCTCCCCAGCTGATATGTAATCTTTATCAAGCTATCAGGTGGTTTTTGGGTTTTTTTTTCAAATTCCCATTTAGAGATGTTCTTCTGAACGTGGCTGAGACTATTCTCTCCTGACAGGGCTGAGCAACTCAGTTCAAAATCCCACGGAGATGGGAAATTCTTTGCTGTGAGGGTGGTGAGACCCTGGAAGAGGATGCCCAGAGAAGCTGTGGCTGCCCCATCCCTGGAGGGGTTCAAGGCCAGGCTGGATGGGGCTTGGAGCAACCTGCTCTGGTGGGAGGGCAGGGAGTTTGGAATTGGATGATCTTTTAGGTCCCTTCCAACCCAAACCATTCTATGATTCTACATAGGTGTAATAAATAAATAAATAAATTGGGCTATATTTGTCTGGTCATCTGTGCCATCACAGCTTTCTCCTTTTCGTCGCACTGCTTCCAAGAATCTTGGGACATACTTCAATTGTAACTGATGAAATTAAGCTGGGAAGTCTAAAGCTTTATAAAGGCTAGGTGAATCTGATGAGTGATCTGTGCATGTGAGTCTGCATCTTGCCCTTTCTAGCAGAGTGCTGAGTTTGCAATACTTTGTGAATCAGGAAATAAAAGCACCTGGTTACAATTTACCACCATTTTCTTTGGCTGGGATGAACAGCCAGTCTTGTGATCTTTTATTGCTCTTGAATTCCCTCATTAACTCTTTCAAACACACTTTTTTATTGCATTTTTTTTTTTAAATCCACAACAGTTTAAGATGTCTGATACTATCACTGATTTATAAGAGCAGTCTTTATTATAAAGGACCAGACACCTCAGCTTTCCCATGATGCTATTTTAACTTGTAATAATATTCCCAGTAAATTAGGCCCAAGCTGGGCATTGTTCAGCATTGCATCTTAGGGCTACAAAGAGGTCATATTCAATGAGGCTGTATACTTGGTTTTAGGTTTGATTTTATCATGTAAAGGAAGCTACAGGAGGCTTTTTAGATCCTTTTAGCTGGGTCTGAAGTAAACAGCAGTGACTTAACCCACTCATGTTCAGCTGGGCTGATCCAAAGAGTTGGAGTTCATGCTATAGACTACCCAATTGCTTCCACAAGCAAGAAGGAGAGAAGGAATTCTCAGAGGAAGGGTAGACTGGCCAGAATATTTGCTTTATTTTCTTCTCAACACAGCATAGGGAACTTACTTCACAAACTGTTACAACAGACGTGGCCAAGGAGGAAACCTCTACTTGTGTGTTCAGACAGAAGGACAAGGACAAAGGTCCTCCTACAAGGCTGGTGCTATACGTGGTGGCAGAAAAGGATGGAGATGCTTAGATCAGCAGAGTAGGGATGCTCCCATCTTTCTGTTCTCATGTATTTCCTGAATAAATTACGTATAACTCATTTTAACATTTTCATTATTTTCATTGACTACCTTCTGTCTCCAATCTTTTTGAGTCATGAATATCAGAAGTGAACACAGCATTTATGTGAAAACTTTGACATGGTTTCAGCTGTTGCTCTATGCCTTAGACCATTAAGACCTTCACCCCAGGATTGTGTATAAGCACACAGATGGAGTAAACCAATTAAAACAAGAGGTTGTCACTGTGAATTATTCTGTTGACCTGAAAGCATCCTAGATCACAGAAGGCATGCTGACATGTCTCTTCACTCAGGTTCTTTCACAGTTAACAGTTCTAAATTGCAATAAACAAATGAAATGCACTCTTTTTATTATTTGCTGTCAAGGTTCAAACCTTTTCACTTCTCCCCACATATTTTGTCCACAATTTTTCCTCATGGGTGAGAAAAGAATGTGCTTTCCAGTGTTAGAAACTGGCAACGGTTTATCAACATATCATTGCAATTAAATATTTAGTAAGAAGTGAAAGCGCATTAAGGTCACCCCACATTTGTTCCCTCTCTGGGGAAGGCTTCAATTCCATGTTAACTTGGTATATGTCTCCACGGAAGTTTTCACTCCCACTTTTGACTCAATCTTATAATTACTTCAGCATCATTTCAAGGCTTGTGAGCTCCTCATTAAAGAGATGGAGAGTTCTCCTACCAATAATGATCCTCTGAGTGAGTTATCTGCAACATCATTAATGGAAAAAGATGGCTTTATTTTACAGAAATAATTGGAAACATTGGCCACATGTGATAAAGTTGCATTCCATAATTATTTTGCCACATATGATGTATGTCCTTTGTTTCCTATTATGCTTGTGAGGAATACTTACCTATATTTTATGGAGGTTGTTTTAGAGAGCCCCTAATTTATATTTAACAAATGGTTTTTTCTGAAGCTGATTTGTTTTTGTCAACAGGATCCCTACTTAATATTGCTTAACTCTGTGTAATGCTTAGTTGATTTTCACAAGTGGAATTTATTCTGGATTTATAGCAAAGGTTAGAATTCACAGCTACAGCTCCCTTGAGGGAACTCCAGCAAAATCATCTCTGCTTGGACAAATCAGGCCTGTCCGGCCTGTCCATCAATTTTTCTCTATTGTTCTGTCCATGATATTGTGATCCCAAATTGCTGAGCATTCCTGCTCCGTTCACTAAGAAATTTAATTTCTTTGTTTTTAAATGCAGTCACTTGTGCAAGGCCAGCTCTAGGCCTTACTGGCATAAATGTCCATCAAAAAAATTACATCTGTGTAAAGGGGAGAAGTTCCTCCTCATCCCCTTCCTCTGCAGTTTCCCTCATCAGAATCCATGGATCCAGAGACCCTCCCTCCAACATCTCAGACCCTCAAGTTTACGTCCCCATAAATAGTAATGTCCTGTTTTGCCTAAAGTTTCTTGATAGCCCATCAATTAGTGTGATAGTAAGCACCAGTGAGATTACTAGGACAATAGTCTTGGTGGAACTGACGCCCAGGAATCATAGACCAGTAGCCTGATTTAGCGGAAGGTGTCCCTGCCCAGGGCAGGGGGAGTTAGAACTTGATGATCTTTAGGGCCCCTTCCAACTCTAACCATTCTATGATTCTATTGTTGCGCTTCTCAAGACATATATGTATATTGGATGTCCATGGAAAAGTTTTGGAAGCAGGGAGGCTGCAAGGATGGCCTCTGTGAGAAGAGGTTGGGGCTGCCTTGCGCTGGACAGAGATTGTTCCAGCAGATGTATTTGAGCTAGGCCAAGACACCACACAACATTATGAATAGCTAGGAGAAAACTGGGTGAGAAACAACCCTGCAAACACCAGGGTCAGAGAAGGAGGAAGGGGATGAGGAGCCATGTTGAAGCAGGTGATAAACATGAGGAGGAAGGAGTGGCAGAGAGGAACCATTATGGACAGACCATAACCTCCCATTCCCCACCTCCACTTTGCCACAGGGAAGGGCAGGGAGGAGGTAGAGGGGAAGTGAATGAAGGAGTGAAATGAAGGCTGAGAAGAAGAGTTGGGAGGAAGATGTTGTTTTAATTTCGATTTGTTTCTTCCTATCCAAATATATTTTAATTTGCAATAAATTATTAGGTTTTTTCCCCATGTTGAGCCTGTTTTGACCATGACAGTAATTGGTTGGGATTTTCACTGTCATCTTCTTGACCCACAAGCTTTTGCATCCTGGATATTACACAGAAGGCCAAAGATTCAAAATGTAGACTAATGTTCTCAATGGTTCTGGAACATGAAGAAATCATGATCTTATCATTTGACCTCCCTCGTACTACAAACTACATTTTCAGTATCTCCAGCAAACCAAACCCTTTTTTTTTTTTAAGGCATGCAGGGTTTGCATTCTTTGCTGATTTATCTTCTGCCTGATGCTTTTTCTGCAAAATGCATGCTACAACTCTTACCTGAAGTTACCCCGTTTATCACCAACTGTTAGTTTTTCAATTACCCACTCATAATCTCATTCTTCCAAATTTCTAACTGGGAGCTCACACTGAAATAATTATTCATCATTTACCAAACATAATTTTACTACTTTACAAACTACAGGCAAAATACGTTAATATTCCCCAGGTGATTTTACGAGGGACATCATTATTTGTTCCTACAAGTTTAATCATATTTTTATGAGTATGAGAAGTTTTAACTTACTTTATGATAAGAAAATTATCAGAAACCAAGGGAGGAAATGCCTTTGCCCCAACCTTTATGCAACATACATAGCAGGTGTATGAGTGGTGTATGCAATGCATCACACACTTATGTCCTGACAACAACAAAAGAGAGGCACATCCTTCCCTACAATTGTCTTTTATATTTAATATTGTAACAGCTTTTAAAATCTTTTCAACTTTTAAACATATATATCTGTATTGAGGTAACTTTTACTTAATTAAATTATGTGTATTTCTCCAAGTGACTGGTAAAAGCACATGGTGTGGCAACAAATCAGGATCAGATCTATGAGGAAATCCCCAGGCAACAGTCCTCCTAGGATGATGATTTATTATTGACAATTATTTTTTGAAATTGATCAGCTAACCAGATTTTAACCCATTTAATTTGTGCTTCATTGATTTTCTATAGTAGATTTTATATTAAGTGTCTCCTACAAGTGAAAATGTGCCACTAGCTACATTTAGCCAGCACATTCATCTTCTTACACTTCTTGTGCCTTTAGAAACTTATTTTTCTCTAAGAGAATTCAGTTCAGTGTTTCACTGTAATGGTTATACTTCAGTAGGAACTTCAGAAATACATTTGAGTTGTCTGAATTGGGATTTTATGACTACAAGAAGCTTGATGACTTTGCCCTGCTGAATTTCAAGTTCATTCATCTGTATGGATAAATCTCTGTCAACCTCTGCTGTTAATTCATGTTTATCTGATATGTTAATTCCTTTGGGAGGTGTCCCTGCCCAGGGCAGGGGGGTTGGAACTTGAACTTTAAGGGCCCTTTAAACTCTAACCATTGTATAAATCTATCATTCTATGGTTCTATGATTCCTGCACTGTGTAATCCACACATACTCTTAATCTTTCACTGTTTGAAGAGCAAAAAACTCATAGGGACTTCTCAGGCTGATAATGGTTATAGTTCACTTTATTTTTTACAGGAAAGTAAAATAGCCTCTGCTTAACTTAAATAATCACTTTGGAATATTATTTCACTAGCTCATTTATTTCACCTTTTCAACATATTCTGTTTGAAATTCTAATGTAGTCTTTTACATAATAAAGTACTTAGAGCATAAGATAATAATAGAATGCAAGAAAAAGCTACAGAATGGTGCTCTACACACAATAGGACATTATTTCCTTATTGCTCTTTAAATTTAGCTAATAAATATCTTTCTTCAATGACAAAATATGAAGACAAAAGTGTGTATTTTCAGAAAGCATAATTGCTGTCACATTTTGTGCCCTAGGAGACTCCTTTTGTATAAACGCTTTACTTTCTAAAATACCTAGTATATGGCTTTATGACTTTGGAAGGACACTTCTGACTCTTGCTTTCGTTAAAACCTGCTCTGCTTGAGTTTCTTCAAACAGAACAGCTGTTGGCACCTTGTAGAGCACCACAACAGAATTTACATATATTAAATGAAAAATAAACTAGTCTGACCAAGTTGTCTTCTCAGTTGCATCAGTACAAACCATTTGGAGAGTAACTTTTAAGAACACTAATGCATCCTAAAAATGTATTGATGGGATCTTACCTGCTCACAACGAGAAGACTCTTTGCAAAAAGTTGTAAGAGTGAGCTGCACAGATTGGCATGAGAAAGGTTCTCAGTAGCAAAAGAGAGCTTTCTTTAATAAAGCAAAAATAATGTTTTCCACCTACTTTAACATGTGAAATCTTCCTCCAATTACATTCATAAATTCATGCAAAACATGAAAGATATAGGAAGCTCAACACCAGAAATTGTATGTGCTTTTCATACTGCAATGTTTTTACCAGCAGACATCTCTGTGTATAAAGTCAGTTCAATTTATCTTACATTTTCAGGGCTATCAAACCCTTTCATCGAGTCAGCTCTAGTTGCCTAGTTTTTTCGGAAAACTGTTGGTTTATCCAAGGGGTTTAACTGTGGTTCCAGAAACTCAACTTCAGACATAAAATTACGAGACTGTAGTGAAAGTATTGGAATGGGAGCTACTCTAAAAATGGTTACAAAATTGTGAAAAAACTACTTTAAAAAGTCACAAAATATTTCAGGCTTATTACTGCAATGCTTATTGAAAGTCCAGAAAGCATAATTTCTAATTTTAGGAAAAAAAGCAAAACACCAAACCAAACTCGATATGGTTAAAAACATAACTGTATTTGTTTACGAAAAATGTTCTAGTTTTGCACACTGTTATATTAATGTCAGCTATAGCCTGAAGACTCAGGGCTGGCCACATAGAACTTTGTTTTCTGAAGTAGCAAAATAGCAGGAAGTTAACAGTTACAATCTAGAAAGGAAAAACAAAACCGACACAAAGGGAAAAAAAAAGGACTTGTTTTTTTTAAATCTGTCTTTGAGGTTTCACCTTGAGGCACGTCTGGCATTAATGTGTTTTTCATCCTCCTGGCTGTGCCCTCACTGGGGCCCATTTACATGAGCAAAAATCAATATTTGAAAGCCAAAATCAGGCAAAACATTTGTTTAATTTCATGCTATTTTAACATGCGCCTTGCAGAAATGATGAAGTCAGGAAAAAAAATAGCCCCAAAGCCACCAGCGAGGCCCCTTGAACTATGATTGTTTGCATACTTTGGCTTTATGAGGATAAGCTTTAAAACAAGATTTGCAGAACAAAAGCAATTTGAGCTGCAATTAAGCAAGATACGCAGGGCTGCAGCTGATATTTTCTTGTGCAACACATTTAGTTCTCACATAGTAGGTGTTGTTGATGAGTATGTCATAGATCAGCACTTCTTGGATATTTCAGTGGTCAGAGGAGTTTAGAAGTATTGAAACCAGAACATTCTGGTGTTTCTCATGCCAAATCTGGTGTTACGTTTCGAGGTAGTGTTTAAGGCCAGGCTGGATGGGACTTTGAGAAACCTGGTCTGGTGGGAGGTGTCCCTGCTCAGGGCAAGGGGCTTGGAGCTTGAAGATCTTTAAGATCCCTTCCAACTGTATCCATTCTATGATTCTATGATTCTGTGGTCATACACAAGGAAAAATTGCAAACGTTCTGGAATTAATGATCCTGCCCATTAACCCCCTGCAACGTTGCAACTATCTGAAATGAACGTAGGAGACTTCTTAGAATAAATATTGATGATTTACTTTGCATCAGATTTCTGTTTCTGAGGGCTGACCACAAGCCAAATAACATAAAAGCGGTGGATTTTGGCACTTGGGAGAAGGAAGTATGACTGACATTGGGAATGACAGGTCAGGCTGCAAGAATCAGAAAAGGGTATTTGCAAGAAACACACACAAAACATTATTTCTAGGTACTAACGTAAGGTTTTCAAGATAAATTTTACAGGTGTACTGGTTTCTGCAGAATACAGGTTAAAAAAAATCCTCTAGCATTACATTTGAACAGTGATTAGAAATAGTCCTGTGGACTTAGACAATATCTGCTAGAATACAGGGCACAATCCCTGGAAAGCTGCTAAAAGCGGGGACAGCATAAATCAAAGGGTGTTCAATAGGTAAGGAAAAATGGTGCTTGCTGCCAGTGGAAATTCTGCAAAACCAGCAGGAAACGGAGCGTTCTTCAGGACACAACACCCTTCAGGACTTGAGGGTACTGGTGGGTGAAAAGCTGCACATGAGCCAGCAATGTGCACTGGCAGCCCAGAAAACCAACTCCATTCTGGGCTGCATCCCCAGCAGCATGGCCAGCAGGGTAAGGGTGGGGGGTTCTGCCCCTCTGCTCCGCTCTGGTGAGCCACAGCTGGATCACTGCATCCAGCTCTGGAGTCCTCAGCAAAGGAAGGACATGGACCTGTTGGAATAGGTCCAGAGGAGGCCATGAAGATGCCGTGATGGCTGGAGTCCCTCTGCTCTGAGGACAGGCTGAGAGAGTTAGGGGTGTTCAGACTGGAGAAGAGACCCTGGCCCAGGTTGCCCAGAGAAGCTGTGGCTGCCCCATCCCTGGAGGGGTTCAAGGCCAGGCTGGATGGGGCTTGGAGCAACCTGGTCTGGTGGGAGCTGTCTCTGCCCATGGCAGGGGAGTTGGAACTGGATGATTTATTTGCATAAAATTCCATTTTACACCTAAAGTAAATGATACTGCAGACTATCCCAATCCCAGCTGTCCTCCAAAACTCCACCTTCTGGAGGCAAAGGGCTGTTCTAAATTCCTAAGTGCTTTCTAAAGCATGGTGGGTTTTACTAAAGCCTCCTCAGGCAACTACTGTATATTCCTAGATTTTTAATTATTTAATTAATACTGCCCATTGTGAAGAAATTCAGCATCTATTTATCCATTTTTCAGAAGGTTTACAGGCTTCCAGTCTACATCTTTTATCCCTTCTGGATGATTTTGTGAATTGTGCTGAAAATTAGAGCTAGCAGCAGCAATAGCTGGAATGTCACTAGTACAAAGCAGGGGATAACTGCTGTTAGAATAAATTCCCTGGATATTTTTACACGTAGCTCAGCTTGAGGTACATCTACAGGAGCAAATAAATAAAAAAGCACTAGAAGGTATGCAAACGAAACAAAATGTTTAAGAACCCAGTGCGAAACCAACACGATTATAAATGCATCTATCACTGTTTTGAAACCAAGCTAATAACGTGTATCTAACTACAAAAGATGATAGGGAAATTGTGAATAAGCTGTCCACTATGGCTGACAATTAGTGCTGGGAAGGCTCTAATATCAAGGTTGGCAGCCCTGCAGGAATGGACTTCGTGAGGTTCTCAACAAAAATTAATCCTTCTTCCCCAAAATAACTAACTGTTTATTAAATTAACTTCATTTATGGGTAAAATGGAATAAAAGGAAGCTGTACAAACATCTAGCCTGTACAAATCTGTAGCCTGCAACATGCAAATATTCAGTCCTCTTTCAAGTCAAAGCATGGTGGGACACTCCTCAGCTGGCAAAGGCTCATTCTTGTGCTGTTTGACACCAATTTATCTGTCATTTCTGGGACTTGAGAAGGTAGGTAAAAAAAATAATACAAGTGTTTCTCAGACGTGAGCTCTTGTGTGTGTTAAGGGTCAATGATGGGCTGAAAGTCTGCAGACTATGCTCAATAGTCATTTGTTGATCGCCAGAGTATCTGGGGGATGGATCACATCACATCTGCTCTATCGAGTGCTATTAAATAACTTCTAAGAAACCTTTCCCCACCTCCTTAGCCCCTTTTCCATGTTATCATCTAAACACCTTTAAAAAGTCACCTGCCCAGGACAGGAGGGTTGGAACTGGATGGTCTTTAAGGTCCCTTCCAACTCTAATCATTCTATGATTCTATAATTCAAAGAGCAGGAGTGACACCTGAGCATACACGGAGGTATGAGGTAAGACCTGAGTTCTGGGAGAGTTCCTGTCACTGTTTTTCAGAAGTCTTCTCTGAGAATGCCTCCAGGTATCATGTAGTTTTGTTCTGATTAATTTATACTGATGCCCATTGAAGTCTCACAGTAACAAGGAGTGTCAAAGCTAAGGTGCAGAACCTGGCAAATTTCTAGTTTTTTATTTTAACTATAAAAAGCAAGTTTGATCACAGCTCCCATACTATTAACTAACAGTCTATGGTTCATTGCATAAGGATCTTTGATAGCTAAGAAAAATTTTGAATGATAGATTAAACATTCTGGCTTAATGACCTAATAATTATATGTCTCTCTGCAATAATCAGCAAAAGTATCTACCTTTCGTCTGCAGAGCAGAGATGGCAATAATTCAATGACAGGGATAGTTTGGTCTGAGTGGAACCAACAACTATTAGGAGCAGAGAACCTATTTATCTTTATTGCTTCAACTTGCGCCATGCAAACTTGATATACGGTTCTGTCACAGGAGGCTCAGTGTCACCTACTAGTACCACCAAATATTTCAGAGAAGGAGATGAACCTGTTCTGCATTCTGATTCACAGTGTATTTCCTTTGGTTATGGATCACTAACCCAACAAGGGCTGACACCACGACAAAGTTTCTTGCAGTGATCCAGGAATCCGCTCATGCTGATATTTCTCTCAAAAGTGGAAGATTTTTTGTGATGGTCCAAACACTGTCTTTGAATCTTTGAACTTACTGTACCTGAAAACATATAAATTACTTTCTGGGACTTTTTTTTTGTCTGTTTCTTTCCTGCTACGAGCAAAGGCATCACATAATTGTGCACTGATTATGGACCTCCTTTCTGCATCTATTTAATCCCAAACCCATCATTCTGAACGGCAGTGACTAGAATTGTAGAGAGAGCTCCAGATGTCTGTCTCTCATGCTTTGCATGCTGACAACTGTATTCTCCCACCGGACTGAAAATATTTTGGAAATATCTTAGTACCACATCTGACCTTTTCAGGTGCACTTTATTGATGGTTCAAAGTAATTGTTCAGTTTTTCATACTAATTCCTGATTTCTCTAACTTAATAGATTCCCTTAGAAAACTTGATGTGAAGCCGAGGGTTTACACTATTCATTTTGTTCTTTTACAAAAAGTGAAATTTTGTCAGAGAGATTGAAAGGACATTGTAGAGAGGTTGGTGTTGGTCTCATCTCACAGGGAATTAGCGACAGAAGGAGAGGGAATGGCTTCAAGCTGCACCAGGGTAGGTTTAGGCTGAACATGAGGAAAGAATTTTTCCCAGGAGGAATGGTCAGACCTTGGACTGGGCTGCCCAGGGAGGGGGTTGAATCCCCATCCCTGACTGTGTTTCAGAGTGGTTGAGATGTGGTGTTGGGGGACATGGTATAGGGGAAAACTTCTTAAAGTAAGGCTGATAGTTGGACTTGGTGATCCCAAGGGTCTTATCCAACCTGAATGATTCTATGATTCTATGATTTCTCAAATTAATTAAAAATCCCTGGTATTAGAACTGATCTTTTTGTGCAAGTTTCTTCCTTCTGTACTTCTGAAAAAAAGATGTATCTGATTCCCCTCATACTTCACTGTGCTGAAGTATTTTTGTTTTCATGTCACTAAGGATGAAGTAATTAGACCCCATTAAAATAGACCAATTAGGGCTTTGTGGTTGATGTGCTTTGCTCTTAACCTGAGAAAGAAGTCCGGGCAAACAATATTTATTGGAACTGAGGTTGCTTTATATCATAACTGCAACAGGACACAAAGAGGCTTTGACAGTAACAGAAATTCTAGCAAAGTTCCAGAAATCATATTTTATAGAGATAAGAGACATGTGGAGGAGGCTTTTCCGTGGTAAGTGAAAGAAAACTGGTCAAGGAGAGAGGTGTTCCAACAAACTTTTAAATGAAGCAAAATCTGTTCGGATTTGTGATATTAAAATCTCTTGTGAGAAACTCACTCTGCACATTCATCACTTGGGAACATTGAATTGCATGTAACTGAAAGTATTTTTTCCCCCCTATGCTGGTTTGGCAGGAACAGATGTCTGATCTAGGTGTTCCTGCCCCGGCAGCGGGATTGGATTAGATGTTCTTTCAAGGTCCCTGCCAATCCCTGATATTCTGAGATTCTGTGATCTTTGCATTGCCTTTAAAATAAGACCCAACTGAAATAGGTGATATTTTTATTTCTTAAGATTGGGCCATTGTCACCCAAAATGATGAATGGGTTCATTTAGAATAACAGATGAACAGACTCCCTGGGAATAGCATGAGCCACTTGCCAAGTACTGTCTGAATGGAACCCTGGAATGGGACTGAATGAACCTTGCTGAAAGGCTTCCACTCATTCACTGTAATTACAAAGGTCTGGGTGTTGTTACAGTTTTGGTGTTCACAATAGAGAAAGAACATGGGGATGTAACGGACTTAATGCAAGATGACTTCAGGGCCACTGGTCTCTGCTGGAATTCCCAGTATGGCTAAGGAAAAGCCAGGACTTGATGGCTAACGCTGGACTTGAGAGGAGAGTTCTATCTGGAAGGATCCCTGGGAGACTGGAAGGAGACACTAGGAATTAAACCACAAAAATAGCAACTCAGTGAAACAGAACTGTGGATCTCATCTTGGTAAATAAGAGGAGTTGAATCAGAGGCATGAATGACTCAGTTGGCAGCACCTTGCTCTGAAAGGAACAGCCTTCAATAAATTTGATTTCACCTAATTTTTCAGAATGGAAAATCAGAATTGGTAGTATTTTAATTCCTAAACTCAGAGTTTATTTTTATACGTTCAGTTGCCCTGTGTGCACTTTTCTCTGAGTGTATTCCCCTCTTAACAAAGACAGAGGTATCAGCTGATATTTCTCAACCTGAGTTACCTCCAGCGTAACTACTGGTGTACCCCATTTGCTTTTGGAGTGCTCAGAGGACACTGTAAATTACTCACTTCTCCACTTGCATGTATTCTTACCTGTCAGAAGAAAACTAAACTGATTTTGCATGCATTTTACCCAAAAAGCACAAATGGCAGAGGGAGAGGCACATGGGAAAAGGTAGCGACAAATCTGTTGCTTTGTTTTTAGGACGCCAGAGTCTGAAGCAACTCTCAGTGTAAACCAGAGTAAGCCTGACTTTGCTGGAATTTACACCAAACATTTGTAGTTATGATCACGCCCCGATCCACCCCAATTTTCACGGAGATTAGCTTTAGTCTGTGGCACTGGTGCCCCTATTTAAAATACCCACAATTTCCTTCATAAAACTGGGACTTTAAAAAATGTTTCTTCCCCTCTGCAGCATACAATCCTTGTATTGGGTGTTGTAAAAACGACAGCATGGAAAATATACAGCAGGAAAGAAGCAGCTCCTTCTAGACAGAGAAAGGTATGGGAAGTATCAGAGATGGAGTCTGGATTTTAGTTCAGCTATTCCCTGGTGGTACAGGTACATTCTTTACGTTCAGGTAACTCCACCTACAGCCTTAGTCCATCTGCTTCTGAAGTTACCAGTGTTGACCATGTTTTATGCTCACCTCAACTCATAAAGAGAGCCCCATCCTGTCTAAAGAACAGACGTAATTACTATTGAAATTCTAATAATACCAGTCATAGCAATTTCTAATTTTCATTCTTGATCTGAGAATCATTGGAGTCTTTTTGTACTATCTTAACCTGCCTGGTACAATTCCCTTTCCATTATTTCATAGAATCATAGAATCATAAAATGGTTAGAGTTGGAAGGGACCTTAAAGAGCAAGTTCCAACCTTCTTGACCTGGGCAGGGCCACCTCCCACTAGAGCAGGTTGCTCCAAGTTTCTTTCTATTAAAATCTTCTCTTGAAATTCTCTTGTAACAACAACAACAGATTTAGCATCTTCTTGGCTAGCCCAGATATTGGTGCAATTCCACCACTTTTGTTCACTCTTAGTAAAAAAAGCTAAATTTATAGTTATCACCTTTCAACCAATCTAAGCCCAGTGAGACGACTTTTGATTTGACAGCGTTTTTTAAAACACTAATCTCTGATGTTACACCATGTCAGGTGCTTTCTGAATGTTTAAGAGCTACCTGTTTTGTCAATGAAGTTTTCCTCCCTTATTGCGAAAATAGAATTTCAACTTTATAATAATACTTTCACTTTGTCTTACCTGCTACATATTTTGACTTTAATAATTCCTCCAAGGTATTTGTCTACTTGATCCTTTGAAATGTTTTAGAGATTTTTCTCCTCAACTAAGCAGTCTGTATTTTTTTCTCTACCCTCAGGCTCTTTCTCAACTAATGACACTATATGAGCCAGACTGTAGTCCCTCAGGATCTCTCCAGAGACAAAATACTTTCAAATTCAGCCTGAAAAATTCTGTAATTTAAATTCTCACTTCATGTTTAATTCCTTATAGCTGATTTTGAATCCTTAAACATTAAACTTATTAAAATATATTTAACTTTAGATGGTTATGCTGAATTAAAGTTAACTCACCATTCAGAACTGGAATAATTTTTTCTTTCTTTCTTCTTCATTATTATGCCACTGTTTTGTGTATCTGTTTGCAAGATGATATTAAATACAACCCCTCCAAAATTATTCTAAGAACAGAATGAAACTACAATATAGTCTACATTATATGCTCTACAGTGCAAGGTTTTTTTAAAATTATAACTGACTTTTTTGATACCTGTGAAAGATGTATTATTGTCACAAAAAGCCTAACATTTGCAAACACAAATAAATCACTGTCCATTAGAGAATGAATCCCCTATTACTCCTAGTAATTTCTGACTGATTCAGAGTCTAAAATCAAGAGTGTGCTGTGCCCATTTTATGACTCATATTTTTCTCAAGCAGGTTTGTACATCATCCCTTTAAAAACTTTTGTGCACACACAAACACACAATTTGCAACAACACAGCTGTGATTTCAGGGCTCTGCCATCATATGTAGTACACAGGTGGAGGTTTTCTTTTCTTTTTTTTTTTTTAACTGAGTGTACAGGAAGCTGAAACCAAATTGATGGCTGTGAAGAAAAATAAAGAAATTGCAAAGCAAACCCCCAGGGTTCAAAGGCACAGTATTTATTATCATTGTATCCAGCACCTGAGCCTTCCCCACTCTGTGCTACTACATCATGCAGGTTGGATAAATATGGAACTACCCTGGGTTTATAGAGTGCTGCGTCCAGCTGTGAATAGATCCCTCCAAGACTTAGAGTTATTGAAGACTATTCCCAGCTAGCCAATACTCTGATAGTTCATATTACGTGAATGCATCTTTTCCAAGTAATCCTTACAGATTCCCTCAAAAACAATGTAGCAGAGGATATTTTAAAAAAACCAAGGTTGAAGCTCAAAAAAAACCCCCCTCAAAGCCTTTTCCTGATAAATGCTCTACATTTTGTTTGAAAGAACATTCTAAATGCATCTTGCATAAATTGCCCCAAAATCAAGCTCAGTTTCCAATGAGGTAGGTCAATCTGTTCATGAAAACATCCTTTTTGAGTTTAAGCATTTTCAGCTCTTCGATCACACTGCCAGTAAGATAACTAAAAATCCCAGACTTTAAGCTGATTTAGCAATTGCTGAACAGCACATCATTTTTTGACACCATTAATTTGATGTAGAATCATAGAATAGTCCAGGCCAGAAGGGACCTCTAGGGTCATCTAGTCCAACCTCCCCACAGTCAACAGGGACACCCCCAACTAGACCAGGTTGCCCAGGGACTCCTCCAACCTCCCCTTGAATATCTCCAGGGAAGGGGCCTCAACCACCTCCCTGGGCAACCTGTCCCAGTGCTCCACCACCCTCAGAGTAAAGAACCTATTCCTAATATCCCATCTAAATCTGCTCTTCTCCAGCTTGAAGCCATTGCCCCTTGTCCTGTCACTGCAGCCCTTTGTAAACAGACCCTCCCCACCCTTTCTGTAGCCCCCTTCAGGTGCTGGGAGGCTGCTCTAAGGTCTCCCCGGAGCCTCCTCTTCTCCAGGCTGAACAACCCCAGCTCCCTCAGCCTGTCCTCAGAGCAAAGGTGCTCCAACCCCCTGATCATCTTTGTATCCCTCCTCTGGACCCACTCCATCAGGTCCATGTCCTTCCTATATTGAGGGTTTCCAACCCAGCTTCCCATTTTAGCATTTAGTGAACCAGGGAAAAGTTATGGTGGGTGACAGAAGGAAATCTGGCTGCATGCTTAAGCAAAGCACAATATGGACAGCAGAGCTGGGTTCCTGTGAATGGCCTTGATTTCTTCAAATAGCAGAGTATGCCAGTATTCCTACCACTGAAAGAAAAACTTAGTAAAAGTCTTGCCTGCCTCATTGTTTTCAATAGCATTAAGTCAGGTGTCAGTTTTCCCAAATTCTTCAAAGACATTATTTATTGCAAAGTCTTTGCATCCTGTTCACTGAATGAACTTGGTCCAAAATACCACCCCCAAATGACCAACTCAGTAGTTCACAACTTGTGTTCAGCTGGTGTGATCTGATGAAAACTGTGATAAATCCAATGAAGGAATTAGCCATCGGGTCTGCAAAGGGTTCTGGAAGACAGCACAACATTAACCAATTTTGTCCCCTGGTACTGTCAGTGGGCAACAGTCAGTCCTAGATGGTTCCCGGTGACAGGACAAGAGGAGGAGCCTACAGGAGAGCTGGAGAGGGACTCTTTTTCAGGAACTGCAGTGAGAGGACAAGTGGTAACGCCTTTAAATTGGAAGAAGGGAGATTTAGAGGAGATCTGGGGAAGAAATTCTTTGCTGTGAAGGAGGTGAGAGCCTGGCCCAGGTTGCTCAGAGAAGCTGTGGCTGCCCCATCCCTGGAGGGGTTCAAGGCCAGGCTGGATGGGGCTTGGAGCAACCTGCTCTGGTGGGAGGTGTCCCTGCCCAGGGCAGGCAGAAGGGTTGGAACTCGATGATTTTTAAGGTCCCTTCCAACCCAAACCATTCTATGATTCTGTGAATAGGAAATGAGCACAAACTGAAACATAAGAAGTTCCATCTAAACATGAGGAGGAACTTCTTCACTTTGAGGGTGGTGGGGCCCTGGCAGAGGCTGCCCAGTGAGGTGGTGGAGTCTCCATCTCTGGAGATATTCAAAACCCACCTGGACATATTTCTGTGGGACCTGCTCTAGGGGGACCTGCTCTGGCAGGGGGTTGGACTGGATGATCTCCAGAGATCCCTTCCAACCCCAGATCATTCTGTGATTCTGTGATTCTGCAGGTATTTTGTGCTGCTGCTTCTAAAGGCGGAAGGAACATAAAAGCACACATTCCTTTCTCATGCCTCAGCTGCACATATATTCCTCAGGCAGCCCAGTAAGGCATGCAGCACTCCCACAGATACCCAAACAATGGTAAAACCAGCTGAAAACAAACCAGAATAAAATTTTGATCCCAGTAGCTGTATCCTTAAAAAGTCACTGGAAAATAAGACGGAATAAAAGAGTCTTATTGTGAAGGGAGTAGTTTGGTTTTTTGTTTTCCTTCAAATGACTGTGATTGACTTGGAAGAGGATGGAAAAGGAAATTATGCTCAGAGCTTATCCTTAGAAAAAATGTCTCCTAATCTTGTCTGGTTAAAACTTAGGAGAACTGCTTATCTCAATTACACTAAAACCAGAACAAATAAATCAGTGAGAGTTTGATTAATCAAGTAGTGTAGTGCGTATCATTGGCAAGCTTGAGAAAGAAACATAACATTTCCTCTTATAACATTTCTAAAAAGAACTTATATAGCCAAATGGGTTATTTATACCTAGAATACAAAGAACTATGCTGCAATGCTTTGCTTCCTTCTATTTTTTCCACTATAAAGAATAAATAGTGGAAATAAAATGCACAGGTAAATAATTTTCTGCTTCTTTATTTTGGAAAATTGGTTTAAATCAGAAAGTGTGAAATATAACACAGGAATATGTGAGAAGATGTGGCCTTCCATGTGGAACAAAAATATCTTAAGAGTAATCAGTTGAAATATTATAATAGTATGGGTAATTTGCAAAACAGATTTTTTGCCCACTCTGAATTTCACTTTATATATAAGGGTCAATAAGGCCAAGTCCCAGGTCCTGCATTTCGGTCACAACAACACCAGACAATGCTACAGGCTCAGGGAAGAGTGGCTGGAAAGCTGCCCAGCAGAAAAGGACCTGGGGCTGTTGGTGGGCAGCCAGCTTAACATGAGCCAGCAGTGTGCCCAGGTGGCCACAAAGGCCAACAGCAGCCTGGCCTGGATCAGGAACATTGTGGCCAGCAGGAGTAGGGCAAGATGGTGCCTCTGTACTGGGCACTGGTGAGGCCTCACCTCGAGGGCTGTGTTCAGTTCTGAGCCCCTCGCTGCAAGAAGGACATTGAGGTGCTGGAGCGTGTCCAGAGGAGAGCTACCAAGCTGGTGAGGGGTCTGGAGAACAAGTCGTACGAGGAGAGGCTCAGAGAACAGAGCACATTTAGTCTGGAAAAGAGGAGGCTGAGGGGAGACCTCCTTGCCCTCTACAACTCCCTGACAGGAGGGTGTAGAGATGTGGCTGTTGGCCTCTACTCCCAAGGGAATAATCACACAATCACAGAATCTTAGTGGTTGGAAGGGACCTTTGAGATCATCGAGTCCAACCACATTAAAAAACAAAAAAAACCCCAAANACCATTTCCTCTGGTCCTGTCATTATTCCCTTGGGAGAAGAGGCCAATCCCTGCCTCTCTACAGTTTCCTTTCAGGTAGTTGACAGGACCAGAGGAAATGGTCTGAAGTTGGGGCAGGGGAGGGTTAGATTAGATAATAAGAAGCATGACTTTACTGAGAGGGTGGTCAGGCACTGGAACAGCCTGCCCAGGGAGCTGATGGAGTCTTCATCCCTGGAGGTATTTAAGAAAGGTGTAGATGTGGCACTTCAGGGCATGCTCTGAGGCTGAGATTGTAAGGCTTTTTTTTGTGTGTGTATGGTTGGACTTGGTGATCTCAGAGGTCCATGAAGATTCTGTGATATAGAACCTTTATCTTCTTCAACTAGAACAGGAAATATAGCAATATAATTGCATGTAAAGTTTTCAGATGCAACACTTACAGCACTGCCCAATGTGCAGTTTTAGATTCAGCTGTGGTTTTCTCCATCTTAAACAGATTTAAAAGTTGAACTCTCTGTGTTGTTATGAAATAGCCTACGAGAACTCAACTGTCAACATAAAAACTGCTAGAAATGCAGCGCCTCGAGCACAGGCATCTAAAATATGATGGTTTCCATTTTCACTGTGTTTCAGTTTTGCTTCACATGAACCAAATTTAAAGCTTTTTTCACTGCACGCATTTAGGTGGATTGCTATCTGTATAGAATTCAATGTGCCCATGATTGATTTAGAGTCACTCTCGTGCTCCGGGTTCTTCCAAAGTTGCAGCAGCAGCAATGTGTGACTTCTGTGCCTATGGCAGATGGCATTCAGGTAGGTCTTTGCAGATTTGTCTCCCCTGTAACTGTGATATAAAAATCAGAACTTGGTCTCAAATCCTTCAGCATTTATAATACAGGCCGCTGTGGTTCCCAGATCTATCAAAGGGCCCAGACTGCAGGCACATTCATGATTTGAGTTAGTCGTACCACCAATATAATGTTTATTACTCAAGAGTTACTACCTTAATGCAAACACGTGTGTGCACAAACTGCTGCTGGTGTCTGCTTTATTGTCTGCTTCAGTTTGGCCTGGGTGTGTCTAGGATCAGTGTCTGGATAAAGGATCAGGTTATGCCAGCGCAGTGCAGCCTGTAACCCTTTAGCATCTGAATCTGTCCCACAATTTATGCAGTCTTGCCATCAGAATTAGATCTGTAGGGGCTGACCTGCTGCAGAGCAGCTCTGTGGAAAAAGACCTAGGAGTCCTGGTGGACAACAGGATGCCCATGAGCCAGCACTGTGCTCTGGGTCATCTTGCCCCTCTGTTCTGCCCTGAGGAGGCCCCATCTGGAGCACAGGGGCCAGTTCTGGGCTCCCCAGTTCAAGAAGAAGAGGCAACTGCTGGAGAGAGTCCAGCAAAGGGCTACCAAGATGATGATGGGACTAGAACATGTCTCTTACAAGGAAAGGCTAAAGGACTTGGATCTTTTAAATCTGGAGAAGAGAAAGCTGGGAGGGCATCTTATGAACACCTATAAATACTCAAAGGGTTGGTGTCAGGAGGATGGG
>VXBJ01004043.1:130080-178959 GCA_013400055.1 Nycticryphes semicollaris
GGAAGGGAAGGGAAGGGAAGGGAAGGGAAGGGAAGGGAAGGGAAGGGAAGGTCTTTTCCTTCTCTCTTCTCCCTACAACAACATTCAGAAACAATAATTATTACTACAGTGTTGAAAAATACAGTGGTAAAATGAAGCAGAAAATGGAATCTGGAAGAATTCTGGAATTAAATGAAATTCTGGAAATTCTGGAAGAAAAAGCTGGCTGTTATAATTTCATTTATATATTTTTCTCATTTTTATTTTTCAGATTTCTTTTTTGACATTTCTGGTATTTTTGGCTTTTATCGCAGAGTTAGGTTCATTTCACCAGCCTTCTGCTGTTGTACAGGAAGGTAAGAGCCAGGTAGAACAATATAATATTGAAAAATCAAAGCTGTGGTGATTATGCAGTGCCACGACATTCACTCTTTCAAAGAACTTTCAAGTAATTAATAATTATGACTTCCAAGAGGGTCCCACAGAGAGCAAACCCTTCTACATTGAGGTTGTATCATTATGGACTGAGCAATTAGTACGCTTTTTTATACTTGATGTTGTTTCCCTTGTCTTTTCCTGGGCTTTCAGGCTGCAGGCACAGCTATCACAGAGGTACACGACACGGATGAATATTGTGTTGGCGTCTGACAATGGAAGACTTTCCTGTAGGATAAATAATGACGTGACATCAAAGAACGTAGAATGTTTTAGAACAATGATGTGTGGTTTTACCTTTAGGAGGGATGGAATTAAACTTCAATATTAAAGATCCGTGGCACTATTTTCAGTTGGTATTTTGCAACAGAAGCCTAAAACCAGTATTTATATAACATGAGGTTCTGATGTTTTCATTCTTATGTATTTTCCAATAGTACTGAGAGACTCATTTAAACCAGATACATCTAATCTCTGCTTGGAATGTTTTCAAGTTGCTGGATCAGAACTACTCAGAAATTATTTATCACTGAAAACATTTGACAGAATAAAGCTTAAATATGCCATCATTCCATATTAAATGCTGTAAACAACTGAATTTACACCAACTTTGGCAAGTTACCCTGTATGTGAACATGCTAAAATTCTTGTAACTTTATTTAAGGTCCATGCTCCTTACAGGTTACATTTACAGATGCAGTTAAAATACTCAGGATTTCAGGTTACCCAGCCTTTTACAAGTATCTGAAAAAAAAACCAAAACCAAAACCAAAAAAGTTTAGTTTCATTGGTATTTCAATTTCTTTACACTCCAGAACTCTCCATAAGTTTTCCCTGTCCCCATATCACATGTCCAACCCAGTGCTCCTATTGCAAATTTCATTATCCCTCCAGCCATGAAAATTTAATCTCAGATAAGCCAATAGGAAACACAGAAGAGAATTTAACAGAGCTTTAGCATTAATCTTCAAGGTATTAAAATTTTCCTCAGGTAGAAAAGAAAATATTTTTATCTACTGAACTCACAGTGAATATTGGTAAGCATTAGAAAGATTTTTTATTTTATTTTAATTTTTTTTTACTTTATCTCCAGCAACAGCCATTAGTCATTCTGTAAGGAATCAAAACTGAAGTCAGTAGATGTATTTTCAAGTACTTAGCAGAATCTAGCTCAATGCCATTGTACCTAAGAAGTTCTTACTACAAATCATGGAAATGCAGTTCAAAAGAAAAGATTTTTTCCATAATGGGCTGAGTTTATAAAAACTGAGATATTTCTAAAAGTTTGGGTTCTTTTAAGTTACAATATAGATAAATAAATACATCACCAGCTTCATTGCCTTTTCTTATGGGGTTTTTCCATAAAAGAAAAAGAAAAAGAAACAGATGGCTGAAAAAAAATGAAATAGAATGAAACAGATTAAAATAAAACCACACCAAATAACTGGCCACTTTTCTAAAATTATTCGAAACGAACAAACAAAGGCAGGCAATCAAAACTGTTTTAATACTCCCTGGTGTAAGGAATTAAGATAACTTTAGGAATTAAGACAGGATGGGTTTTTTTTAATGAAATGAAAGAGATTTTAAATTGTGTCCTCTTTGCAGACCTTGTTTATTCTGTTGAAACACATACTATTGTTCCTATTTATCTCCTGCCAATGAGGAGAGGATATCAGTTCTTGCCCACCTGGGCACACTGCTGGCTCCTGTTCAGCCCACACTCCACCAACACCCCCAGGTCCTTTCTTGCCAGGCAGCTCCAGTCACTCTGCCCCCAGCCTGTAGAGCTGTGTGGGGTTGGTGTGACCCAATAGAACTGATGCAAAACCACAACAAAACATGGGAGTTGGGCACATCCACACTAGACACCTGTGCTTATTTTCCATGCATGATGTATTTTTACACATCAGAGCCTGCTATTTGTAGCTGCCGCTTGTGTCGGGATTTATAGTGAAAATCTATACCCTGTTTCCTACCTCACCTCCCTCAAGGTATTGCTCTAATTTCTGTATTTATTTTTCATATTTTGAGGCAAGAGTCAGACTCGATATGAGAAAATCTGTCTCTTAAACCTGTAAGGAAGGGAATGTTTTGCGTGAATGGGAATTCTTAGTAGCTCAAAGGGAGAGTTAGGAAGCAAGAACCAGCCTCACATAAAACAGGCTACAGAGACCTGTCTGGGTCAAGTTGAAAGAACCAGTCCCAGGAAACCAAAAGAAACGCTAAATGATGCACAGTGAAAGGAAGAAGACAACAGGAATGGGGCCGAGAGGGAAGGACTCTGAGGTATGAGCCCGAAGTGCTTTGTATGTGTTAATACCACATCACCTTTCCTTTTATTCGCATCCCCATAGATTTATCCCTCACCCACCCCCCAGAGGATCCAGTATTTTTCCACACAACTCATTTGTTTTAAGAATTTGCACTCCCTCCCCATTACTGTGAGATGCAATGAGTAGAACTATTGTATAGGGTTACTGTGCCCAGTTAAACTGGGTTTTCAACTTACTGGCTGTTCTTCAGAGAGGTGTAAAGAGGTCCCATTGTATGAGACCCCTTCGGTCGATAATATAGAAATGTAAAATATCACATTATTTTAAAGCATGCTAACACTGGAAGCTAGTGGGATGAATGCATTTTTGGTTTTGTTTTTTTTCTTATTTTCAGTGGAAAAGAAGCTGAAGCTGAAAATAAAATATGGTTCCTGGATAGTCAGCCTACTGTATACAGAGGGTGGGGAAACTCAATGAAACCCATTCACAGCAGGTTAGAGTTGGCCTCAGGAGCAGCTGACATTGGAACATTACTAGAGAGACCACGCTGCTGGGAGTTTATTGACAGCTTCGTGAACAGCAGAAATAAACAGAGCGATGGGTTTTAATTTTAGGGTATATTTGTACCTTACTAAACTAAAGACCCCAATGACGTCTGTGTCAAGTAGCTGGCACCACCTCTTTGGTTTTTTTTGTGTTTTTTTTTAAACAGCTGCTGATAAAAGATAATTCAGCACTGAGGAGATGCACTGTACAACATGTGCATTGTCTTCATCTGAGTTACCAATAAGAGTGACTTCCAAAAAGAGATATTTACCTACTTTCATTGCATTTAAAGTGAGAGGTACTCTCCTGTGATGAGAGTCTGAGGAGAGGTTGGCTGCATTCCCCAGTCTCATCAGCACTGTCCGCCTCCCAGCCAAGGGTCAGCACAGCTCTGATGAGAACTGTCTGCACAGTAAAAGAATTTTCTACACAAAAAACCAGAGAGTGAGTGTTATCTGGCATATAACCTATGCCAGATGGATACCTATAATCAAGCAATGACAATTTTTTATTTCTTTTTCCTGAAATTTTCTTTTTCCTGATGTAATTCAACGAGGGCAAGTGTAGGGTCCTGGACCTGGGGAGGAATAACCCCCTGAACCCGAACAGGTTGGGGCTGAAGCAGCTCTGAGGAAAAAGACTTTGCAGTCCTCGTGGACAACAGGATGCTCATGAGCCAGCAATGGGCCCTTGTGGCCAATGTCATCCTGGGTGCATCAAGAAGAGTGTGACCAGCAGGTTGAGGAAGATCATCCTCCCACTCTGCTCTGCCCTGGGGAGGCTCCATCTGGAGCACTGGAGCCAGTTCTGGGCTTCCTAGTTCCAGAAGGACAGGGAACTGCTGGAGAGGGTACAGCAAAGGACCACAGAAATAATGAGGGGACAGGAGCATCTCTCTGATGAGGAAAGGCTGAGGGACTTGGGTCTTTCTAGTCTGGAGAACAGAAGTCTGAGGGGGGACCTCATCAAGGCCTATAAATACTAAAAGGGTGGGTGTCAGGAGGATGGGGCCAGTCTTTTTTCAGCGGTGCCCAGGGACAGGACAAGAGAGAACAGGCACAAACTTGTACATAGAAGTTTCACCTAAACACGAAGAGGAACTTCTTTGCTTTGAGGGTGGCAGAGCCCTGGCAGAGGCTGCCCAGAGAGGTGGTGGAGTCTCTGTCTCTAGAGACATTCATAACCCGCCTGGACACGTTCTTGTGCAACCTGCTCTAGGAGGACCTGCTTTGGCAGGGGAGTTGGACTAGATGATCTCCAGAGGTCCCTTCCAACCCCATAGCATTCTGTGATTGATTCTGTGATTCTGTGAAAGTGCTGCCTCTCCTTGGATACTTCAAGGAGTCAGGACCAGGACATGAGAAGCACAGGCCTGGCAGCATCCAAGAGTCAGAGTCAAGCAAATCTACTTTGCACACTCCAGAAGAATATGAACATTTAATTGGAAAAATATTTCTTAAGCAGCCATTCTCATGTAGTCTCTCTCGTGCTATTTAATTCCAAACTTGCTCCTATTGGGCAGTCAAGTAAGCCTGAGTGATCTGCCTGGATCCAGACACTTACAGCTGTGGTCTGTCTCATGTGAATAGTTTATGGATTTGCTTTCTTCTACCACACTAAGTCGCAAAACATGACTGTTTCATGGTGTGGTCTTAACCCTGCCCTGGGCATATCACCTAGAATACCGATCATTTGAGCAGCACTTGGATGCCTGGTAAATATATACACTCACAGCTATGCTTGGTAGGGAAGCAAATGATGATTCCTCCCACCCATTCAACATCTCTGTCTTTCTCCATCTTAAAACTTAGGACTAGAGAGCAGAAAATAGATCAAGGAAAATATATGTCTGTCTACACCCAAAATGACTGTCCTTGTCTTGATCTATACAGTACAACTGCACCAGTCGTGATGCAGTTCTGTGCTGGAGAAGAGTTGAGTCTTACTTCTAAGTCAGACTTCTGGATAGCAGATTCAGGCTACTTGGTTTAATTGGGGTTTTTTTTGTAACTCAAAAGACTGCTAAGAATACTTAGCAGTTCTTAGCTGTAAATAAGCTGTGCATAGTTAGCAGGAGTCGGTACTAATTCTGTTCACAAAATGGTGGTAACAACATGAGCGAAATTTCTCTTCCATCATGAACATTTAGTGTTACAAACTCAGAAGTAAAATAAGCAATTGCTGGTCACAGGAATTACCTATGGCCAAAGTGGCCTATTTCTGAATGTGGGAACCATCTGAACTTCACAGAGAAAATGTTTTGTTGTGATTTGGTAGAAGCGCATTTACAGAGACAGAAATGTAAGAAACTCGATATATACAAAAGCACCAAGAGAATATCTTGCATCTATCATACCAAACCTTCTAGCAGTAAAAGAACATTTTAGTCTCAAATTACAAAAATTAAAGTTGTCTACATGACAGATCTCCTCTCCATAACTCATTCAAAGACTTGCCATTAGAAGGATATGGTCAGACTAAATAAAGACAATAACATTTATTAGGTAGAATAGAGAATAAATAAATTGAAAATTATTTTAAAGATGAGATGAGATAAATCATTATTTTAGAGAGAAGGTCTTTTAACATGGCCCAGGCAGGACAGTGTTTGTTTTTGGAAATATTCAGACATCCTTAAACATCCCTTTTCCCAAATGAATTATTTACTCTCTCACATATTGAACATATTTTTCTGTTTAGCTAGTGTTCATTAGTTAAGAGTAATTTCCTTGACTTACTCATTATGCAAGTATACTTCACACTTATTTGATGAGAATTTCCCCACCAGGGATTGATCATTCTTTCAGTATTTCAGTCTTAGATAATCCAAATTAAGGCTGTGTTGGTTAATTGTAATTATTCTCCTATGTCACATGCTATTTTTCCTGAATGAATGACTTTAGTGTTTATAATCTGAACAAAGGCTTAAGGAGGTCAGTAGAGTTTGCATTTCCCAGGAACAGGCATTCATTTATTGAGCAGTTAAAGATAAGAACTGCGTCCTGAAGGGTGCTGACAGCACAATCTGAAAGGTCCATGTAGGAGGGGACATGTTTTTTTCTGTAACCTTAAAGGAAAAAAAGTAACTTATGCTTCAAGTCGCATTATAACATTTATGGGCCTCAAAACAGGTGGGCTAAAGAACACAGGCTTTTTGGCTGAACAAGGTCAAATTTCTCACTGAAGCAAAGCAAGCAATTGTAAAAGGATGTTATGAAATACTATATCACACCGTGAAGTAAAAAAACTTAGCTTCCTAATTTCGTATCTTTTTAACGTAGAAGCTTAACTTCTGAATTCCATTCGATAACTTTTGTATAACTTGATTACAGCCATATGGTAAAAAAAAAAAATTACTTGCAGCTGTATCTGAGAGGGTTGTGGGTTTTTTTTTGTTTTCAGTTATGTTATCTCTTTCTCTGAAAGCTAAACAAGATAAGAATGTTGGGAGAGCAGCCACAATTATCATATGGTGGCTGCTACTGTTTTCAAGCCTCTAAAAGGAGGGTTTTTCCCACTGTCGCTTACGGCCCCGGGGAAATCCTCCAGATCACAAGCGGCCTCGAAAAAGTAACTGAGAATACTCTGCCTCCTGAAAACTTAGAGTCAGCAGCCCAGACTTGCTCCCTTTCTGGGAAAAAAAATTTAAAAAATCAAGGCTGTTCTTGCAAATGTCAAAATCCACATGGAGTCAACCTAAATTTATACAATTTATAAATTTATAAATTTATAAACAAACTCTCATAACATGAACCATTTATGTTTATTGTTTTACAAATTATTCATGTAACTATTTTACAAATTATTCATGTAACTCATTATTTAATGTACACAATTAGCAAGAAAAACACATGTATTAGTTCAAACTAAATGAACATAAAGAGGATGGGGCCAGACTTTTTTCAGTGGTGCCCAGTGACAGGACAGAGGTAACAGGCACAAACTTGAGCATAAGTAGTTCCATCTAAACATGAGGAGGAACTTCATTGCTTTGAGGGTGGCAGAGACCTAGCAGAGGTTGCCCAGAGAGGTGGTGGAGTCTCTGTCTCTGGAGACATTCATAACCCGCCTGGACACGTTCTTGTGCAACCTGTGCTAGGAGGACCTGCTTTGGCAGGGGGTTGGACTGGATGATCTCCAGGAATCCCTTACAACCCCCTACTAGTCTGTGATTCTGTGACTGTGAAGGAATAATATATTAAATTTGTGTTTAGAAGTGGAATGACCCTCACAGATCAATGCTTATAATGTTTATCTATGGAGGTAATGAATTTTAAGACAGACTTTGGAGAATGCTTTTCAAAGTACAAAGCCTAAGGTTATTTGATGACTATGCAGTGATGTGTAAATGAAAGTTTGAATCTGGACGAGAGAATCCATATCCAGGAATATGCATACGGTTTCAGATATTAAAGCCACATGACAAAAACTGTAAATTACAGAAAAAAGATTAATCCATTAATCCCATTTCACAGAATCACAGGATCACCAAAAGAAAAAACACCACCACCACACCCAAAAAACCCCCACCAGAACAACACCACCAACCCTGAAGTGCCACATCTTCAGTGGTATTAAGAAGGCGACTACCCACCCTCTGTATTTCAGTAGTTATGATTCCTCCCCAAGTTCATCTGAGTGCCTCCAGAAACTCAGTGTTCAAAACTGGCTGAATCTTAATCACAGATGACTTAACTTTTCTCATCCCTTGGCATGGGTCTGTTACCACAGAGACAATCAATTTGTCCGAACAATAGGGTAGATGGAAACTCTTCACAGCAAGAAACATTCCATTTCATTCCTGAGCAAAGACAACGCAGATCGTTTATTCCGCCTGCCAAGCAAGACAATTCCATTGTTTAGGACTTAGGAGGCATCATGGAAAAGGACATGAAAACTCTTTTTATTTCCAGCAATCTTAGGGCACAGCACTTGGAGCCGTAAATCTGGAGAACTACTTTATGTTAGGTCTCTTCAAACTTGGGACATAATATTTGCCATCGTGACCTGGTCACATCTCCTCACTCCTATTGTCACAAACAATATTTCTTTTCAAAACACCAAAAAGAACAGAGAGTGAGGTATTAATAGCCTTGAATAAAAAACGATAATAATGTTCTTTATAATCATTAGGGGAGCTTAGGGCATGCTTAATATTCTTCCTCAAAAAGATAGGAAATCTCTGTTTTTCGACTTCTTTTCCCTGCCAATTTTCTCCTTTCCTCTACTTCCATAGTTAGATAAGCCACTATTTGCTCAATTGTTAACCACATTTAATTAACAATAACGAAAATACACATCGATAAGCAAAGATCACATCTTTTTCTCAGTAAACTTGAATTTACTTATAAAATACATGTCAATCATCCATATATCATCAACAACTTAAAGACTGAGACTCTACCACTTAAATTTTATCATCCTGGCTTCTCTTCAACAGTGATTTTTTCAAAATTTTGAAGTCAATAGATGAAATAAAATTACTTTGGAGTAGTAAAGATAGTCACTGTGAAAAGTCCCGTGTTTCGTTAGACCTTGCAAAAAGGTTCTGCTAAAAACATACAGCAATTCTTTTAATTTTCTGTTTAGAATGCAATGGACTGAAGTTTTTTTCAGAAATCTAAGTGTATCAGTTAAACTCCATTCCACAGTTTTTGTTCAAAGTTTGCCTTATCTTTGAAGGGGGATTTTCCTAAGGAAAGGCTACTATTAGGCTCAAAAGTTACACAGGTGTCTGAAATATATTTCGGTGGCTGTAATTTTTTGAAAGATACTCCCGTGATTCCAATGCATTTTACACCAGCAGGGGCTTTATGGTACAATATTCACCATAGTTATTAAAAGCATAAAGTACTGAAAGACGTGAACTTTACCAGAGCAACATTTTTGTGGGCAGTAAATCTTTCACTTTTGAAAAATAAATATTACTTTAATCACATATTACAGACATTTTAACCACGAGTTTCTGAAGAGCACATCTGTTCCTATGTCCACAGTGACGCATCATGTGGTGACATGTCCCATCTATTTATGTCAAGTAGGCCACGTTACATCAGTGGGACTCCATGTTAAAGAGAATAGGGAATTCTTATACAAATAATACAGGGGAATGTACGCAAAATTGGGACTATGCATGTTTGCCCGTGTGTGCCAAAAAGAAACTAATGCCTTCATATTGAAAAGAGGGGTCTTGGATCCAGTTTTGACTCCAGTGGCAGTTTTGGCCATTCGAGCTCAGGATGTGGACTCTTGTAGGAAAAAATGTGTGTATGTGGTAGGGATGCAGGGGGCTTACTCTATTTTTTAATGGAAGTACCACAAGTCAAATCTCTAAATATGGAAGGGTATTGATGCCTTCCTGTCTACATTTAATACTACACTCCCACTATATATCTAATTCTGATATAGAAATCCTTGTTGTTTTTCCAAGGGAAGAGGAGTTTGTGAGATGTTTTTAAATATGATCTACTGTTACTTGTTTCTTAGTTGACATACTGGAATTTTAAGTGTCTGTTTTTTTCTGATTTCTTGGAATGGTTTCAAATTTTTTTCCTGGCTCCAATCCAAATAACTCAGCCTAAAAATATCACATTCTTTTGAGTTCAGTCAGTAGCATTGACTGTTAGTATCATCAGCAGGTTTTTAACAATGTGCTGGGTTGTTCACTGAAAACTAGATAGCAAGATAGTCAAAATTCAGAATAAAATCACAGAAACAGAGAGAAACTTTAACAATACAGAAAAGACAAATTAGTCAGTTATGCAGCTAATCCTATAACATTAACTAGGCACTGCTCAAAATGAAAAATCAAGTATACAAATCTAAAGAAAGCCAGAAACTTCTCAGCCTATACATGAGTGATCAAGAAAATAGAAATGCCTTACATCCTCTTAAAAATTCACCATTCAGCGCTTTGTATATGGCTTGAATGGAAACTTGAAATAATGCTGTGAATGTTGTGGCCAAGAAGGTGTAAGAACCTGACCTAACAGAAAGCCTATGGTCTCCTGGGGTGCATTAAAAAGAGCATGTCCAGCAGGATGAGGGAGGTCGTCCTACCCCTCTGCTCTGCCCTAGTGAGGCCCCATCTGGAGCACCGGCCCCAGATCAAGAAGGACAGGGAACTGCTGGAGAGAGTCCAACCGATGCTACAAAAACGATCGGGAATTGGAGCACCTCTCTGATGAGGAAAGGCTGAGAGACCTGGGGCTGTTCAGCCTGGAGAAAAGTAGACTGAGAGGGGACCTCAACAATGCTGAACAAGAGGGAGGCAAGAAGATGGGGACAGGCTCTTTTCATTGGTGCCCGGTGACAGGACAAGGGGCAACAGACACAAACTGGAACACAGGAACTTCCATGTGAAAATGAGGAGGAACTTCTTTCTTGTGAGGGTGACAGAGCCCTGGAACAGACCTCCCAGAGAGGTGGTGGAGTCTCCTTCTCTGGAGGTGTTTCAAAACCTCTTGTATGTGTTCCTGTGCAACCTGCTCTGTGTTACTCTTCTGTGGCAGGGGGCTGGACGAGATGATCTCTGAAGGTCCCTTCCAACCCTCACAATTATCCGATTCTGTACATAAAAGTATAAGACAACAAATTTTTGATACGCTTGTGATTTAGCTCAGGGACATCTACTTACTCTTCTACTTGCTATGTTCATGCATGTTTACCTACAAAATGACCTGACCGTAAACAAACCTATCCCTTCCAGTGTTCATAAGCAGATTTGGCAAATATGCATAAAGCAATTTAAGAATATAAAATTTGCCCTGTTTAAGACCCTAAAAATAAGCAAAAATATTTAGAGTTTATGTGCAAGTTTGCCAGCATAAACAAAATTGGCTATCTAAGCAAATTCCCTCTCTTCTTTTCCATAAGCTTCACTCCCTGCAGCAGGGTGCCTTTTGACACTCATTTACTTCATTGCAAAACGACGATAAAATGGTACTTTTGTGATAGCAATACACATGTACTTTGTGCAAAGCAGATACAAGACTGCTTGGATTGCTTTAAGAATGCATTCCCAGATTTGCCACCTTTTTCTTCCTAAAGTACAAATTCATTTCTTAAAGCAAGATACAATGCTTTATTACAGCACTTTCTTGAGAGGTGCTGGTGTGTTAAGTTCAAATTCAAACTTCACTAAAACCTTTTATTTCATAACTTACCTGGAAGTTGGCAAGTAGTGCTCTATTTGCAGCTTTTCAATTCTGTCACAACAGCTTGGCAGATGTCAAAAGAAAATCTTCTACTCCCTCATTTCCTAACTTCTCAGGCTGTCTTTTGAATACTCTATTATTTTCAAAATTTTAAACAGGTGTAAAGCTGGCCTTTGTGATTATGCAGCCAGCAAGAAAGGATCCATTTCCAGCCATAATCACAAGGATCTGTCATATGCCACAAAAGCCTGAAAGTTAAATATACGCTTCAGAATTTTAAGACTTGGCATGTATTCCACAACTGGAACTCAGTTATTTCGGCTTTTATCAAACAATCCTCAAGCTTTATTTAAATACTCTTCAGCCTTTGCTTCTTTCCTCCATCAGCTAATGCTAATGTTAAATGAAACCAGCTGAGTTAGCAGTGGCCTGTCTGAATATATTGTCAGTGAACTATGAAAAATCTGTTTTCTCAGGAAAATACCAACCCATATCAAAATTTATGACATGTATTCAAAAGGTATAGCTGAATTATTTCCTTCCAGGAAACAATGACGTAGAGGAAGGATCCAAGGAACTTGAGAGGTGACAGTCCATTACTGTTCATCAAATCAGCAAATAAAGTAAGGAAGGCCCATTTATATATCAGAGATGTCCATAGAGCAGGCTTTTGTGGCACTAGGAGAGAGGTTGTCTCATCTGAGGACATTCTGAACAATACCTGGTATAGCAAATAAAGAGAGCGTTTATTGGCTAGAGAGAAGCTTTGTTGTGGGAGCTGAAACTCAACAAAAGTCCTACAAACCAAAAATTGGGTCTAACAGCTGAGAATGAGCATTACTTGAGCACAACATTAGCATGAATATAAAGAACTTATTGGAAGAATTTTATTGGTATTTTGCTCTCAAGCTAGAAAGATACATCCAGTATCATTCCATTGCTGCCTGTCCTGGGTGTGGTCTCTTTTTCATTAGGAACAAAGATGATAAAGTAGAGAGCATATTTGTTCAATTTACAAAAAAATGCCATGCAAGGGCAACCCGCAAATATTTGGCAAGGCAGGGTTAGAATTCAAAGCTGTCTCAACATAACTGGCTCAACAAAAACAGGATTCAGTTGAGTGAGAGAACAAAAATCAGCTGAGTAAGTGTCCAATGAGACGCAAGCAGAAGGAGTTTTAGAGACATTCACACAGTGTGAGACATCACTACAATATCCATTGAGAAAAAATATCCACATTCTATAAAGAATAATGCATTTTATCTATGCATTAAATATATATGCAATTATTAGATATATAAAATGCAAAAAGACATTTTATCTACATCACTAAATTTAAGAAGGAGTCACCACTTAAAGTGGGGTCCTGTTTGGAGCACCAGCAGAAAAGCTCTAGAAGAGTGATCAGTTGCCTAAAAAATATGGTAAATCAGCTAAAGAACAAAATGCATAGGAGAGAGATGAGAAATATCTTTGTATGAAAACGTGGTCACCACAGAATGGAAAGAAATTAATTGTTTTCTATGTTCGTTGGAAATAAAAGGTAATAGAGTTAAACTAACAGGGAGATCGAGCAATGCAAAAATAACCCTCAAAGAACTGGGAAAACAGGCAAAGACAGACAAAGATATTCACTTGTGGTTTAGATATAATCTATCTTATCTTAGAGAAGGAATATGGATTAGACAAGGACATATGCTGTGGTTAGGAGTGTGTGCCCATTTTCAAAATACTTGCCCCAGAGCTGCTGAAATCTTGTGAATAATATTATATTGCAAATATCACATTCATAATGGTGGGCATAAGACACTAGAAGCAATTTTACAACACCCGCCCCACTGTGGGCTGAAATCTAGCAAAAGTATCTTCCAAGTTGTTGTTTTTTTCAGATAACAAAAATCCAGGGTCTGAATTTTAGTCTAACCAAGACTGCTGGTGCATTTGTTGTATGAGTGAGGAATGGTTAGGGGATCAATTGCAAAACTCAATAATTAGCACAATAGAGTTTTGGGGAAAAAAAAATAAATAAAAAATCAGAGTGTACTGTGTAGAATTAGTGTTTTTCAAGTCTTTGCTGGTTGTATCTGAGTCTGACTATGCCGTAGGCAGCATCTAAATACTATATTCTACCTAAAAGAGAAGAGGGGTTACATTGCAATTCTTCAATGGTCTTGCAAGGTCTAACTCAAATAATTAACTTTCTATTGGAGCGAGTCCAGAGGAGGCTGCAAAAATGATCAGAGTGTGGAACATGGAGCTCCTCTCCTATAAGGACAGGCTGAGAGCATTGGGGTTGTTCAGCCTGGAGAACAGAGGGCTGCAGAGAGACTTTATTGTGGCCTTCTGATGCTTAAAGGGGATTTATAAGAAACATAGAATCATAGAATGGGTCAGGTTGGGAGCGACCTTAAAGACCATGGAGTTTCAACCGCCCTGCCCTGGGCAGGGACACCTCCCACCAGACCAGGTTGCTCCAAGCCCCATCCAGCCTGGCCTTGAACCCCTCCAGGGATGGGGCAGCCACAGCTTCTCTGGGCAACCTCTTCCAGGGTCTCACCACCCTCACACCAAAGAATTTCTTCCTAATACGTAACCTAAATCTCTTTCTTTTTATAACATTGTCTTTTCTTTTTTTCTTCACTAACACCCAGACCTTCTCTCCAGAATTTTATCACCAAATACTAAATCCATAGCTGACATATTTTGAGCCCATCTATAATTTAATAAATCTTCTCATGCACACAATAGTTGAGAAAACCACGAAGGGAAATATAAACTGAAAATGTCCTGTAACTGTGTTCTCAACTACTATTTATTTGATTTTGGCTAAATCTTCTAGTGTTCACTTCAGTATAAATGACCATAAAAAGTTCTAACTTTAAGTATCCTTTTTTTCCATTATAGTTTGATATATTAAAGCTTTCATAATCAGAGTCCTACTTACTTTTTATATGGAAGTTACATTCAAAATTGTCTAAGGTGACACAAATAAAGTGCTTTATCTAACCATGGTGATTAAGTGGTCAAACCCAGATTTGGTTAGTAAATGGATGAAAAACTCCAGAGCACTATTGGAGCAAGCCAAGAAGCGTTGGTTGGACACAAAAACTGGATGGGTTAAATGATTTTTTCCTTCAGGCCTGTTTTTACAGAAAGATGAAAATAAAAACCAGCAATGGCAACAGGCAGGAATCCTATTCAGTGCCATTTAAATACTCCCCTAAGGAAGAAATAATAAAATGTTATCGTCTTTTGCATGTTAATACCACATTGTCCCAAGCAAGTAAGTACAGCTTAGTTAAAAAGAACTTCCCTATTAATCCCCCAAAGCCACTGTATTTGTAGACCTTTTTAAAGCAAATGAATTACTGCTAATTTTTGGCACATATTATTCTCTAGATTATGGTTCTCATCTCTTTTCATTTCTTTCATAACGAATCGCTTGGGCAAGAAATAAAGAATCAAGAAACAGGGTTATGAAGTGAAATAATTCGTAATATTGCAAAACTAAGACAATAGATAAAGAAACAACATTAAATGCCTCTGACTATCCTTCTAGCTTTTTTGGTTGCTTTCATTAATTGCACACAATAAGAAAATATTTGGAAGATCTGTACTTTCCACCAGTACTGCTTAGAATATATTTACTTCTTAATTCCTGTCATCACCACAGCAATGTGGCCCATACTGCGCTAAAACCTGACAATGCACTTAAGGACAGCTAGTTCCTAAATAGATGTTTCTCCACTTAAGTGAATTAAAATCTCAGAAATTTTGTCAGCTTTCTTTTCACTGGATGCTCCTTCCCAAACTAGCAACTGCTTTTCCCATGCTTTTGATAAAAACCAGTAAGCAAGGATATGTGGGAACAGACATTCTAGGAATAAAGTGTGGCCGACTCTAAAATATTATCTTAAATACCCTAAATTTTCTCCACTGAAGCATTTAAATCTTGCTTCGTATAAGGTGCCATTTTATATGACAAATAACTGGCGGTTTAAATTTCTTCTCTGAATCTTGCAGAATTTATAATTATTGTAAAATGCTCATAACAATCAAGCAGAAGATATTTCAAAATAAATTATTACTTACCATCCATCAGTTGATGAACCCATCAAAAAGCACTTTTCAGAGAAGTTTGCAGTATGTGGTAACTTTGGGAAAGTCTGCATTATGTGTACTATCAGGAGAAAGCAAGCAGGCAGAAATCCCAAATGTCAATGCTACAGTTCCCAAAGCAGCTGTAACTAATCCAAGGCATTCAACAGCCTCCAGAACCTCTAATTTTTAATAAGCCATCGTCTTGTATATATATAGTGCTTTATATCTCTATAAATTGTACTTTCTTTTATTTCTCTCTCACATATATGTGTAATATAGAATCATAGATTGGTTAGAGTTGGAAAGGACTTTAAAGATCACCAAGTTCCAACCCCCTGCCCTGGGCAGGGACACCTCCCACCAGAGCAGGTTGCTCAAAGCCCCATCCAGCCTGGCCTTGAACCCCTCCAGGGATGGGGCAGCCACAACTTCTCTGGGCAACCTATTGCAGTGTCTCACCACCCTCACAGCAACGAATTCTTCAAGTTTATGTGAAATGCACATTTTACATGTATTATCTTAGATTTAGATCTCTGTCAATGCAGTTCTCATACATCAAACCCATTTTATTGCGAGGAAGCCTCAGACTGAAACATCCATGATTTGAAACTACAGTCAGTGTGTTATAGTCTTCTCCACATTTTGGCACATCAGATGAATCTCTCTGCAGAATTACATTTTACTTCTTAACCGGGTACAAACATAGACAGGAATTCTGAACACAAATGCTCTTTACTTAAGAAAGAAATTGTAAGCAGGTCCATGGCCTACCCACAACAATTATATTATACACTTTCCACAGTTCCAGAAAACTACTTCCCCTTGCAGAATCCCGGGTAACTCCATCATAACACTTTACATTCCACAGATCTCAGGTGTGGTGCTTTTCTCTCACAGTCTTTTGAAGGGCAATGGAGCTGGTGAGGGGTCTGGAGCACAAGTCTTGTGAGGAGCAGCTGAGGGAGCTGGGGGTGTTCAGCCTGGAGAAAAGGAGAGAAAGGGGAGACCTTCTCGCTCTCTCCAACTCCCTGAAAGGTGTAGCCAGGGGGGGGCGGTCTCTTCTCCCAAGGAACAGGCCATGGGACAAGAGGAAACAGCCTCAAGTTTTGCCAGGGGAGGTTCAGATTGGATATTGGGAACAACTTTTCCATGGAAAGGGTTATTGCACATTGGAATGGGCTGCTGGGTTTTTGCCAGTCTTGAGTTGATGGTTGTATTCGATGATCTTAAGGGTCCCTTCCAACCCAGGCAATTCTATGGAGTAGTTCCTTCCAAAGAAAGTACTCCTGACGTGCTAGATGAGCCTTCTGATTTTCTCAGTACAAAGTTGCAAACTTCTCTATCAGTAGAACAAATGCAAGGATAATTTCACGTGGGATAAAAAAAACCAAACAAACCTTCAGTTTCCTATCAAACCGAGTAGATCATATTCATGGAATCATGGACTCACAGAATTGTCAGAGTTGGAAGGGACCTCTAGAGCTCACCCAGTCCCACTCCCCTGCTAAAGCAGGGTTGCCCAGAGCACATCACTCAGGGCTGCATCCAGGCAGGGCTTGAAGGTCTCCAGAGAAGGGGACTCCAGAGAAGGGGACTCCACACCCTCCCTGGGCAGCCTCTGCCAGGGCTCTGCCACCTTCACCCCAAAGAAGTTCTTCCTCATATTTCTCATATTCATGCCATGATCACACTGAGTGAGCAAAGCTATTCTAAAGGTTTTATATTTACATTTTTTGTTTCAATAGATGTCCAAAGAAGAATATCTTCATTGCAGGAGACAAACTCATTAATATTCTTTGTGGCACCTGGTCAGCAAAGTACCTTTGGGCCTAAAGTCTCATGTCATAAAAGCAAAGCACATGCTTCAATGGATTACAAAATTCAATGTATTTATACGCCCTTGCTTGAAGGCAAGTATGTGCACAAACACTGCTGAACTGATAACTTTGTGATTGCACATTGTCTGGAATAATTGCTCTTTCAGAGTGCAAGGTTCTTATGTAACTCCCATTTACTTCAGCAGGAGCCTTTTACTAGCTTCAGGGAAAATAGGGAACAGTTTGGTATTTGTACGCAGGGTTAGATGCCACCACTTCCTTCCCTCGTCACCCGACACTCAGTGTTTGCTGGGAGAGCACTCTTAATGAGGAGAGGGGGCAGGACTGGGGGTGGTGGTGGTGGTGGGGGTGGTGGGGAGAGAAGAGGCTAAAGCCCATTAGCTTCCCTGTTAAATCCATGCCTTGGGATTCTATGAAAGGGCTCAAAGAAATTGTAATGCAATAGTATCCGGTCCTCACAGCTATTTGCTCAACAACCAGTGACAAGTTCAGATGATGTAATGCTTCTAACATGCACATTGCTACTTAAGCAAGTTGCTAATTAATACCATGCTGAAAGAGCTTTGGTTGGGTGTCAAGCTACTCAGGGTTGGTCCCCACAGCTTTAGGGAATGTTTCTGCTTCAGCTCCCTCTGTTCTTACTGTGTGCAAAAAGTCCTCTCCAAGCAAGTCTTTATTTTTATTTTATTTTTTTTTTCCTTTTCAGAGTTGTGTTGAGGTTGGTTTTTTGTTTTCTTTTCCCCTCAGTTGCCTCTGGGCTGTTAATTGCTACACACACAGCATATTACAACGGCTGCTTCTAAATGATTCTAGCAAAATGAAATTTCTCATATGTCCTGGCAAATTATCATTAAATTATTGATGCCAGAAAATCATTTTGGCAGAGTTTTCTGGGACAGGAGCTGGACTGTAAGAATATTTTTGAAATGGAAGGGAAAAGCTATTTGAGAACGATCCTCTCAAAAAGCAAGCACGATGTACACATCATAGGCTCCAGGGATGCAGGTGATTCCTTTACTTACATGCAGCTGTTTTTCAGTATTTGGTGTGCAAAGCAGTTCTAGTGTTTAATTCATGTACTAGGGATAAAATGCGTGCATGGCATCCACGATGAGCTTTGCCAGATATATCCGAAAGGACCTTCAGCCTCAGAGGTGTTTAGACCTCTCCTACCTACACACAGCGCCCATTTCCAACTGAAGCAATAAAAGTTAACCGCTTACCTAAGACCTAGTCATGCAAATACGTTCAAGGAACCAGTCCTCAGCAGCTCCTTGGGGTAGTAAAACTTAATTTCTTAGTGATGTTTCCTGATACGTAATGAGTATTAATTAACATTTGGAGGAAATGAACTGGAAATAGAATAGGTAATGCCTATTATATAGAATCTCTTATTCACTTCCAAAGACAAATGCCCCATCCAGCCTGGCCTTGAACCCCTCCAGGGATGGGGCAGCCACAGTTTCTCTGGGCAACCTGTTCCAGTGTCTCACCACCCTCACAGCAAAGAATTTCTTCCTGAAATCTCATCCAAATCTCCCCTTTTTCAGATTAAAATCATTACCCTTTGCCCTATGTCTCCCTTCCCTGATCAAAAGTCCCCATCTCTCCTGTAGCCCCTTTAGGGACTGGAAAGAACGTATGGATTTTTTAAAATTATTTTATGCCCCAAATTATAAAAAACTAGTTTGAGGAAATTAAAAGAGAAAGCAGAAAGTAAAAAAAAATTTCAGAATGAGTCACGGTTCTCTGAATTATTTCTCCATTATGACTATATGGAGACAGTTCTAATATGCAAATAAAAACTTCCACATTATACATCAGATTTTTAAGCACATTTTTTTAAATTGTAGCACATACTATATTTTTTTTACATGATCAAAACTGTGAATAGTTTGTAATATAAATATTTATCATATAAAATTAGTTAGGAATGAAATCTAAGTCAATATTATTATCTATCTATATATAGTATTCATATGAGGGTTTAGATATAGAAAAGGAATTTGTTTCTTAGAATTATGTTGCCATTCATCACTGTGCCAAATTAGTCTAAGACAAAAGAAACACTTAAGCCCCACCTAAGAACAGATAGTACGATCAAATGGCCTTGGACACTCACACCCTTGTAGATAAGGGTGAATTTCATGAACAAATCTAAAGATAAATTGATTTTGCCACACGTTCCTTTGAAATATATAGCAAGTCTTCCTACAAGAATACAGAAAAGAAAACAACTGCTGTGATTTAAGAATGGAACTTCTCAGTCTTTACCAGCAGTACAAAATTAGAGGGAAAAGCAGTTTCCCAATGAACAGATGGTATAAAAATGTCAGAATGGAATAATGGCAGAAGGTGAAGGATTCCTCCCTCTGTCTCCCAACCACAAGTAAGAAAAAATGTTTTGGAATAACAACCTGGTTTAGCTTGTTTGTTTATATAAAAGCATAGAAAGAGGTGTGCAAGTTGTCACTGGGTAAGGATTTATGCTGAGGTGTATGCAGAGTAGTATGAGTAACTCTCACGGAGGGTGCTTAAATAAATAGGGGTTTAAAAATATATTTCTCATAACTTTTCTTTCCTATCCTAGAATCTGTAAACTCATAGTCAAAGGAATATATAAATGGCGTGGGAGATTGCTTTTATAAAGTTGACAGTGTTGGGCGTTGAATTGCAATATTTGTTATATCTTTTAACATGAGCCACAGCATGGGAAGGGGAAAAGTAGTTCCATGAAGGGAGTTTTGTGTAAGAGTCCTTTCATTCCTCTTAAGGAATGAATAAGATTTCAATGATGTTTTTTAGTGTATAGTTCGTTATTATAAAAAGGGCAAGAGGAAAAGCCAAAGGCAAAGTTTTATGGTCTGATTGTCCTCTCCAATCAAACTGTTCAATAACTGCAGTGAAGGGAACTCTGCTAATGCTGCCCACCTTCGTTCAGGGGACAATAAAAGCACTACAGCCGATCATGTTCCTTATTCAGCCCAGTAGTGCAAGCAATACCAACTTCACGCTCGGTGTCTAAACAGGGGTGAATTTCACCCGGAGGCAACTTTGGCCTTTTGTACTAGCAATTGTATTGTTATAAAATATGAGTTTCACAGATGAACTAAATCCCATCTAGAATCTTCACCCAGAAAAAAGAAAGCCAACACTGCTGTGCCTTGTTCAGAATTTTTCTATTCCGGAGCTGGCATCCAGGTGTGTACTTGAAAAACATCTTTGATTTTACATATACAATAAGCATAATGCAGTTTAAAAGCATAGATGCCACAGAGCTTAATTTAGAAACTGCTGCTTTTATTAAATTTAGCTACTTCACCCTGCAGCTTTACATCAATATTGACTTCAAAGTGCGAGTAGCTTTCATTAAATTGAATTACTTTCTCCTGTAATTTGAAAAGTAATGAGGCAGCTACTAAATGAAGCTGTTGACAAAACAAGAGCAGGCGCTATTAAAAATTACATGGCAAAGTGTGAGTCATAAACAATGACAGTTAGTATTCAAGGGTGGTTTCTGAACAAAATTGCCCAAACCCCACAAAATAAACAATTCTCCTCAGTCATCTTCCATGTGCATCCGAGAAATGTGAATTCTACCTGTTTAATTCTTTTATTTATGCTCTGTTTCAAACATAATGATGCCCTGCTCACTGTATCTGAGCATCTTCCAGCTGTGCATTAAATGATGCAATCAACATCTGGTACGATTAACAGCTGGTTTGAATCTTTTTCCCCAGAGAGGAGTGGAGTTTCTCATTACAGCAGTGTTTTTGCTTCAGTGTGCTTTGAAAGTTCCTTTCCAGGGGAAATTTGTCTTGGGTTTATAGATAAACACACACGTATGAGATTCTATACGCCTGCAACTAGTATAGGAAGCAGAGGATGAGTATGATGTACTTTCTGTATTCTCCTTTCCTTCACATGTAGTGGCCTTCAATATATCTAGATATTTCAAAATCCTAAAGACTCAATACCTGGATTTTTGTAACCCATTGCAAAGATGTAGAAATGGGAAACTGAGGGTTTGTCCTCTTTCGTCAGGTTAGAAAGAATTTCCTGGTTAAATAAAAATAATTGAAGCACGCTTTCCTTTGATCTTGAGCTTTGACTTTCTCTTTGCAAGTGGTCATTTGGTTGCAGTATAGCAATCCAGTGTGGTGGTGCTTCCTGCCACTAGCACATTTCAACACTGGACATATCGCTTTATTAATAAGTCTTCAATGGAGGAAATGGATGCACATTTGAAGTGATGAATAACAGAAGAGAAATTCCCCATCAGTCCTCTTTGGGTATGTCATCCTTTCCAAATGGTGCAGGGTAGCAGGTTTGATTTAATAGAATCATAGAATAGTTCTGGTTGGAAAGAACCTTAAAGACTATTGAGTTCCAACCCACTGCCCTGGGCAGGGACAACTTCCACCAGACCAGGTTGCTCCAAGCCCCCTCCAGCCTGGCCTTGAACCCCGCCAGGGAAGGGGCAGCCACAGCTTCTCTGGGCAACAAGGGTTTCTCCACCTTCACAGCAAAGAAGTTCTTCATGAGATCTCAGCTAAATCTTCCCTTTTTCAGTTTAAAAGTATTCTCCCTTGTCATATGGCTCCCTTCCCTGATCAATGATCTACATCACATTTATAACAACAATGAAGTTTATGTAATTCACCAATTCTAGCTCACAGCATATGTCAATAGTAAGAAAATTGCTGAAAAATTTCATGTACACATTGCAAGCAGGACATTCTAGATAGCACCAAGGTGCATGGCTTCCAGCTCTGGTTCCATAAGAGGGTGCACCTTCAGACCACTAGTAATGCAATTCAGTGTATACAGAAAGACTCCAAGTCTAGGCATAAGGCAAATTCACACCAAAGATAGTCCTTCTGTGCTTGGCATCATTAATGTGGATATACCTTTTGTGTACATTCCTTTTATAACAATTCAAACCATCATAACAGATTGTCTAAATAATTCATTCTGAGAGCCAGCATCAGTCCATAATCAACTCTATAATCAAGCGTGAAAAAGCGATCTTAGAAATATAAAATAATAGCCTTTTTGCATGGATAGAGAAGATATCTATTGTTGTTGTCAAGATCTACCGTGTCCTGGGCAGGAATATATTTATTTTTTTTTGGTGAAATTTTAGTGTAGTGTCTACTAGTCGATGGCCAGAATTTAGTGGGCACCAATGGAGGATGAGCATTCCAAGAAGCAGTGAAAGTGAAGCAGTGACCCAATCTAAGATGACTTTGGTGCCCAAGAACGTCACACGACACAACATCATGACAAATACAAACCCAAAATAAATTGCAAAAATGAAAAAAAAAGGAAATGGTTATTTAGATTCACTTTCTCTTTGTTCATGTTCTCATCAAAATTAAAACTCACCAAGCTCACCAAGAACTCCCAGTGCTCAACAGCTGTTTGCATTGAGTTAATCAGTCGGTTACCCAAGTATGGATACAATGCCTCATTTTAGCCATTTTCTTTAAGAAACGTAAGATTATGTATCTTTCCTTAAGAGTTTAAATGGGTGTCAGTGTCTTGATGAACAGCAAGGATCAGCTTCTCAGCTGGTGCATTTTCATCAACTGACCAGTAAAAACTTTCAGGGCAGTCACTGCCCCACAACTGTCCCCATCCCAAGTATTCACATGTCTTTTTAAAGGGGATATTTATGAATACAGACACCCTGAACCACTCAAAAATATTCAAACTAAATGGAGTGACTGTTGTAGTATTGACTGACTCCCAAAGACCTTGTGCATTAAATAAGAAACCCGTTTGTGACTTCCAAATAAACTTGTATCACAAACAGGTCTCACTAACAGGTATGGCAGGCTTAGAATTTGTCTCAAAGTTCTCTGAAACAGGCACCAAGCACATTAATCAGTAAGTATGCCTCTTATATGCTAGACTGCAAGATTTACTCATGAAAAATGGTTCTCAGTTCTGTGTTTCATGGGTGATAGCCAACCCTGCTATAGCAAAATAAATGTATGTGGCAATATTATCGACTCTCCTTTCCAGAAGATCATGTTAAATGCTTTGTGTACAGCCCCATGTCTGTAGAGGGCTATGGATCTGACAGGAAATTCAATGATTTTTCCTTAGCTGGCTTGTTAGGAAGTGCAGAGCAATAGAGCTGAACAGAAATGTATGCCTGCTTAATGGAGACTCTCCAACCTTAGATCTATATGTTATGGACAACGTACCAAACAAAGGAAAATAAAAACTATTAGTTAAGTGTCTAAGTTGTCTCTCATTTACTTCACTGTCATTTGATAACTCCTTCCATGGAAGTTTCACCAGGACTAGAGGGGTTTGTTTTATTTTGTTTTAAAGACCAGAATACAAAGGATAAAATAATTTTTTGATAACTTTGCGAGGCAGGAAAGCTTTACATTGAGGGAGGAATTGATGAGCACTTAATAAAAAAGAACCTCCTCTGCCAGCTGAATGAGACATTGACAGTAAGTAGTTCTCCTGAAGAACAACCCGCTGTAATACTTAACATTTTTACATTCAGTTCAATAATTGCATCTCTTATGGCCTAATGCATTCTGCAAAAGAGGATCTCCAAATTTTTACCATGAAATGTATCCTCCCTTCTTTTGCATATGTCATACAAGGCTAGAATGTAGACAGAAGAGAGAAAGGAAGGAAAGAGTTGAATTACAGATATATGGAACTATTTTCTTAGTCCTACGTGCAGTACATGTCATTAGAAGACACACTTTCTTTTATATTAGCATAACTGTCCTTCTTAGAAGAGACATCCTGCAACAGTGGTGGATAAAAAGGCAAGTATTCACCAGTCCCTGTTAACAATTACAGAATCACAGATTCATAGAATGGTTTGGGTTGGAAGAGTCCTTAAAGCCCCTCCAGTTCCAACCCCCTGCCCTGGGCAGGGACACCTCCCACCAGACCAGGTTGCTCCAAGCCCCATCCAGCCTGGCCTTGAACCCCTCCAGGGATGAGGCAGCCACAGCTTCTCTGGGCAACCTGGGCCAGGCTCTCACCACCCTCACACTAAAGAACTTCTTTCTAGTATTTAATCTAAATCTGCCCTCTTTCAGTTTATAAACCGTTTCCCCCTTGTCCTATAAGTCCCCTCCCTGACCAAGAGTCTCTCCCTGTCTTTCCTGGAGCCCCCCTTTAGGGATTGCAAGGCTGCCATAAGGTCTTCAGTTGGAGTTTATCAAAATCTGGTCTTTTATACTCTTGGGAACCCTGCAAGCCAGGTGGGGGGTGGAGGGCAGGGGTTAATTTTATCACAAGCCTTCTCTGACTCATCCATAAGAAAGTCAATACAAATGTAGCATAAGATTTTCTGCTTTAAATTCACATCGTGTTGATGGAGACTGCACTCATGGAGTCTGTCATTTGACTCAAAACACTGCGAGTCCTTCAAGAAAACTGTTTTAATTAATTCATTCTCCCAAGTTCCTTCTGCTAAAAACATGAAAATAAATAAATAAAATCAAATACACCCCAAATATCTAAAACCAAGAAGTAGAAAGGCACAAAAAGAAAGACATTTTGAAGTCTTTCCACTGATTTCTATTTATCTTCTCAGTAGTCAGTAAAAAAGGTAACTATTTCTCCACTTTTCAAATCCAGCAAAGGAAAAGTAGTCAGAAAAAGAAAACATGATACCCTGCTCCATATGTCCACTGAGAGACTACAGCAGCAGAAAATCAATTCACAGGAAATTGAAACTAATAGTTTACTAAATCTTGGAAGGAAGTATCCTGGGAATTATGTAAAAGGATGTTCTGGAAAGCATTTGAGGGAAAACCTAGACAAAACAAACAAACAAACCAAACCCAAAACCAACAAAGGAAACAATAAGAGAAATCCAAATCAGTTTATTTTATTTTTTTAAGGGTGTGGAGGCCACAGCTAAGGAACATGAGACAATTTTCTGGAGAATTTACCACTAATAGAGTCACGAAAGTTCAGTGGGTTAATGTATATGTATATTTTTAGTATTAAGGAAGGTCTTTCATCTCATTATGGCAGCATTGAGGAAGTTTGAACAATTAAATAAAGGAAGAAATAAAATATTAGACAATGGAAGAGAGGAAATTATGATAATAGCAAAGGACAGGATGAAAAAGCACAGGATATTTTCCAAGATAATAAATATATGAGTTAAAATTTTGGTCATACCCCAAATGCAGAGAAACTGAGTTATAAATTGGGTAAAAAATAACAGAGGTGTCACCTTTGCTTTGCTTTCAGATTTGAAAGTCTTGCTTTCACCTTGCTTTATGCCAACGGTACGGCATCCTTGGACTGGTGCAGCTTACTTTGGGAAAAAGAAAAATGACAGTATTTTATTTTTTTTTTTTTTTAAAGTGGTCTCAAATGGTTTGATTTCAAAGGAGTAAATGCCAGGCTAATTTTTTGCATATTTTATTTACTGTCAGATTACAAAATGGTTCTGCTCCTCCGTTCCCAAGCATCAGCCACATTTCTGAAAACAGATGAGTGGAATCAGTAAACCTTGGGAAAAAGTGCTTAAGCTACCTCAAGTATTAGGTTGCACAAATCTCTGTGACAGAAGGAAAGGAATAAGAAAAAATCAAAAGCCAAAGAGAAAAAGGAGGCAGGTTCCCCAGCTGCAGGCTGCACTCAGGAAAGGCAATGCCCAGAGGTAAAAAGGTACTTAGGGAGTAAAGGTTGGAAAAATAAAGGCCAAAATTTGTTCTCATACTTTTGGGACAATTCTTGAGAGTAACAACCACAGTTAAAGAAAACGGTGATCAGTTTGGGGGCAATTCACAAACATATAAAGTGTAACAATTGTGACACATCTTTTAATATACAAATAATGCTGCCAGTATGTCAAAGATGTATAGATATCTTTCCTTTTTTTTTTTCTCTTTTTCACTTACCCTCCCCATTTTCCCCACCCCAAAGTATTTTTGTGCCTATAGATAGATAGATAGATAGATAGATAGACAGACAGACAGGTATACTGGCTGACTCTTAGCAATAAGAATTGTACAATAAAGAAAGATTGAAGAAAAAAAAATGAACAGGAAAAAGATGAGACTATAATATTGTCATTTTCATTACTGCAGTTTAAATGTTTTCCTGATTTGGTGTGGCTATTGTTTCCCAGAAGGATGTATTATAACGACCAGGTTTTCAAAAAACCTCGGATCTCATCTAGTGTTTGCTACAGGAGACAGGTTTTCCAAAGGGCCAAGTGCATAAGAATCACAGAATGGAAAGGTTAGAGTTGGAAGGGACCTTAAAAATGATCAAGTTCCAACCCCCCTGCCCTGGGATTAGGCATTGTTTTATTCTGATATCATATACTCACCTGTAGCTTCTAACTCTGGAGTCCAGAAATTGGACTTTTTGGAAAAATTTTCCCTAAATGCGCAGGTTTTGATATACCAAGAAACCCAGCTATTTAGTAAAACCCCCACCATTAATGTTCCATTAAAGTAAACTTTGGAACCTTTGCATCACCAGGCTTTTTTACTGATTAATTGAACACAAGAGGTGTGTATATTTTGCCCACTGAGTGTTTCTGAAGCATTGCTAAAGACGATGGGTTTAGATTTTGCCGTTTCATACATAATCATAAGATGTAATCTGTATTCCACCTAATAATAGCAGAGAGTACATCCACACAACTAATTTAAAGAAATCCTTGTTCAGTCCCCATAAATATTCACTAGATGCAGCGGGAAAATCAGCGCATTCCCATTGGATTTGGGATGCTTTTGGGGCCAGACAAAATACCATCTAGAACTGACTCAATGCGAGTCCCCCACGTCTATAAAAGCAAGTACCTATTAGTTTGTGTGAGCCTGCTCTAAACAGCTGGCTTTTTACATTATCCATTATTTTTACTGTGCTTAGGTTAAATTCTGGCTCTGTATAAATAGGCTGTGTGCAGGGGAGCTCTGCAGGGGCTGCCAAAAGAGCTCCTCTCTCACAGTCAAAGAAAATTAATGAGAGTTAAATTGCTTTGTGGTGCGGTTTCTGTCCCATCCATGCAGCAAATCCAATTCTCTCCTGCTTTGTTTCCTGAAATCTTCACGCTGGAAGAGATACGCTCCATTGTATAGTCAGGTAGTTATGAAAAATTAATTTCAACAGTAGTAAATTTTTAAAAATACCATCAATTTTGCTTCCTGTGTTACTATTTTCTGTTGTTGACCAGGAAATGAGCCTGGGAATGGGAACTCATGCATGCTCCATTGTGTAAGTTTATGGAGGCGACAGGCTATGAATCCAAATTAGATGTCATTTTAAGAAGTTTTGCCAATGTTTATTTTCTGTTTGTTTTTGATGTATGTAAAGAGTATACCATCAGCTTGTGTAAATCAGCAAATTTCCCTTGAAGTCAGGAGAGCTGGCCTGACTGCTATCAGCTGAAAATCTGCCTTGAGCTTTTAAAAATCACACGGTGGTGTTATTTTCTTTGGGTCATATTGTTTGCCAAAGTGGAAAATGAAGCAAAAGCTTCAGGGGCAGAAAAATCTCAGCTATGCATCTCAAAGGCAGCTGGGACAATAGGCCATTACAGGGACTTACTTCTTCCACACCACAGTAAATTTAGAAGATTTTAAGTGTCCCTTAAACTAAGAAAGCCTGCTAATTATCAGACTACAAAGAGGTCAAGGGAGCTGTCAGCTGTGTCAAGCACAGAGGTTGTCCAAAAGCCAAAGAAACTGTAACTTCCTCCCCAAAAGATTCAGACATGCCAAGTTTGAGACCATAAGAGAAGGCAGCGAATGCCAAGCTCAAGGCATATCTTAAGCAGAGAGGCCTCCTGTGATGAGAACATCCCCATCTCTTCTCCGTTCCTTTGGGTAAATTCCACTTTGCTTGGAAGATCTGCCCATGTCTTGGTGAATTAATGTTAATCACAGAAGCAGGAGGTACCAAGATGAGTTGGCTTCCTGCGTAAGCAAGCTGACATCCAGAGGGATACACGGAACTGGATCATAGAGTAGCAGCCCAAAAGGACAAATGGGGATAAGACCATTGAGAAAAAGTGTAGTGGGGGGAAGGGAGAAAGATCTGAAGAGACTAAGCCTTGGATTTATAAACAGTCCTGCTCAGGTTATTTAAAGTAAAATGAGAGCCAGTCATTCTTATGTGATGGAGAAGCAAGTGATCTGCCTCCAAAAAAAGTATTTTGAATATTCTGTATGCCTCTTTGTTAGTTTTTTTTTTTCCCCTCTGAGATAATCTCCCATTGTTTTGAGTGTTCTATAATTCATGTCACTTCCTCAAACATTGCTTCACTTCCTCTGTTCCACACAGAGCTGTTCAAGTGAAATCAAACAAAGACCATTTTCTTACACCAGTTCATTAATCACACTCACATTTCTCTCTCTTGTCCATGAAGCTAAGGTAGAAAAGATTTGCTTTTTTGCAGAGTATTTATCTCATCTTGTGGTATTGCAAGGCTTCCCACTTTTACATTAGATCTTCTGAGTTGCGTCTTCAGCAGATGCCCACAGGGCATGAGTAGACTGGCACAAGACTTCAGGTCTGAAGAGGTCTGCCAGTAGCATCTGAAGTAGCAAAATGTGTCCTCACTCTCAGCAAACATGTAAAGGACACAATCTCGGGTGGGTTTTTTGGGGTCACAGTAGCGGAAATTTTTTAGAGCTGGATAAAGGCCACAGGATTCAAGAGTCATAGGATGAGACTTGAGGTTTTCTTTATGGAGACTAATATGGAATCATGACTGTGGCATCACATCAAGAATAGTGTTTGTCAGCGTCTATTGCCTGCCCCCACCTAAAGAATGAGAAATATCAAGTAATCCCTGCTAATCTCTGCATTAAACTTCCTGATCCCGCAGCCACTGTTGGAGAAGATTATTTGCAGACCAGTAGGAAAACCTACAGGCAGGACACAAAGAGGAGAACTTGTGTCAACAGGGTAACACTGTCTCCCTCACGATCCTCACAGAGAAGGTAATGAAGTATGGCCTTGATGACCAGGGAGTGAGGTAGATTAAAAACTGGCCGACTGGCCACATCCAGAAAGGGATGATCAGTGGCACAGTTACAAAAGACCAGTAACCAGCAGTGCACCTCAGGTGTCTATACTGGGTCCAAGTCTAACATCTTCATTAATGATCTGGGTGTAGGGGCAGTGTGTGCCCTCAGCAAGTTTGCTGATAACACAGAACTGGGAGGAGTGGCTGATACACCAGAGCATCTTGCTGCCATCCAAAGGGACCTCCACAGGCTGGAGATGTGGATTAGAGTTGGAAAGGACCTTAAAGGTCATCGAGTTCCAAGCCCCTTACCATGGACAAGGACATCTCCTACTAGACCAAGTTGTTCAAAGCCCCATCCAGGCTGGCCTTGAACCCCGCCAGGGATGGGGCAGCCACAGCTTCTCTGGGCAACCTGGGCCAGGCTCTCACCACCCTCACAGCAAAGAAGTTCTCTCTGGTATCTAAAAAATGATTAACGCACTGGACTATTATCTCCTACGATGAAAAGCTGAGGGAGCTGGGACTGCTCAGAAGAAAAAACTCAGGAGTTCTTAGTAATGTCTATAAATACCTGAAGCGAGGTGTCAAGAGGAAGGGGCCAAGCTCTTTTCAATGGTGCCCGGTGCAAGGACCAAGGCCAAGGACACTGGAACACAAGGTGATCTGCCTGAACATCAGGAAACACTTTTTCACTGTGAGGATGACCAAGCCCCAGCACAGGTTTCCCAGAAAGGTTGTGTAGTGTCCATCCTTGGAGATATTAAAAAATTGCCTGGACATGGTCCTGAGCAGCCTGCTGTAGGTGATCCTGCTTGAGCAGGGGGGTTGGACCAGGTGACCTCCAGAGATCCCTTCCAAACTCAGCCATACTGTGATCACTGTAGACACAAATGTCCCATTGAAATGGATTACTGATCTTTTTATAAAGGTCTCTTTATAACATTAAACCACCTGATATCAAAGTAAGACGTTATTCAGACAAGCGATGCTGATCCTTCTGCCACTAACAAACATTCAAAACACCGGCATAGCTAATTTTTTACGCTGATGTCATGATTTGGTGAATCATAGAATGGTTTGGATTGGAAGGGTCCTTAAAGATCATCCAGTTCCAACCCCATGCCCTGGGCAGGGACACCTCCCACCAGACCAGGCTGCTCCAAGCCCCAACTATTTGCTTCTTTCAGAAGTATTCTTATAATTAGGAAAAGCAAAACTATCCTTACCCCAGCTTTTGAGGAGTGCGACGTATATCGGTGGGATTATTCCATTCAATGATTTACATCAATTTAACCGGAAGACAACCCAGCCTTTCATTTATCAAACTGGCAGCATTATAACTAACAGTAAACAGCTTGACTGCTCCCTAATACACTTTGCTACTTTTCCCACTGCACAAAAACCTGCCTCTTGTCAGCATTTCTCCTGTGTCAAAGATGCTTTTGTTACCAGGCTCCCTTGTTGCATGCTCATTCTCCAGCAGGACTCCCTCCTTCCCTCCTCCTCCTCCTCCTCCTTCTTCTCCTCCTTCTCTTTCTCCTCCTCCATCTCCTCCTCCTCCTCTCTGTGATTTCGCAGGAGGATTTCCTGTGACAGAGCCCCGCAAGGAGCCTGCTGCCATCCCTCCAGCCCCGCTGTGCAGTGCGGCATCGCCGCAGACATCCTCTCAAGATTTTTCTCTTTCTTTGTAACTCCCACCTTTGACTAGGAAGGAAAAAGAGGCATTTGTGCTCTTGCTGAGACTCAAAGGAGCTGGGTTCGGTGGGAGGAGAGGCACTGTCTCTGTTTCACAGTCACTTCTGTCACTAAGACTGAGTTAGGAGAGTGGGAGCTCGGTAGCAACTTCAACTGTGCAGATACTTGAAGTAACTCCAGGGTCAACCCCAGAAGTTGTACGGAATAACAAGTCAGGTTGAAAGCAGCTATTTCCTTTACATGGGCTTTTTGGGGGCACAAGCGGCATTCCTTGTAAGCAGATCATCTTCCTTGCACTGTGAGGGCTTCGTGCTCATTATCCTTTCTTATATAACTTTTTACCAATGGATATTCCCTGGATTTTTACTTCTAATGCATTGTTGTCTAGGAATTGGTGTGTCTGGAGGGTACTGATGACCAAGTGGGCTGGAAGAGATACACCGTAAACGATGGACTGGAAAGAACAAACAAAGGGAAGAGGTTTGAGCTGAAAACTGCAGGAATTTCAGTTAATTTTTAAGTTCTGGATCATCCACTTAAAATAAAATGATGGGTTGGCACCTTTATATTTATGAAATTAAATATTGCAACATTTAGCTCCAGAAATTAAAAGTAACTGGGTGATTGTTCAGTTTAGAAGACCTCATCAGACGTACTTGCTGACTCATCTAAGCAATTTGGGAAACTTTTTATGGCAAAATTACAAAACAAACCACCCTCTGCCCTGGCTTCTGTTTACTGAATGCTTTGTCCTGCTTTCTAAAGAATTTGACTTTCGTGTTCCATCACCTGCAGACTCTTAAAACAGTTCTAAAATGTGCCAGTTCCCCAATAGTTTGGACTTCATTAGAGGATATGGAGAGGTGTAGCTCTTTTATAAGCAGTTCCCAGGCATAAAGATATATTTCTGAAATAAAGTGAGGAGTATTTCTCATTTCACCTTCGAGTTATCCCTAAATAACTTTGGAGCCACAAAAACTCATTGCAAGTAAGGTTCCTCTTCCAGTCCTACCAAACAAGTAAAGGTAACTCAGATGGACAATCCTTTCAGTGATTTGTTTGCACAAACTCCAAACCTTACAGGAAAAGTGTTTGCAGAGAGTTTGGGTGCTTGTGAAGGAACCTTAAAATTTGCTTCAGCTTTAGCATCCGTGCATCAGTATAGCTCAGCGAGCTCTTATCTCCCTAGCAGTCAAGCTACAGACAAATTCTCCTTCTCAGCCCCACTGACCTTGGTATTTGCCTAATTTTACATACCAACGCGAAACAATGCCCTTTGAAATGTTATTTGAAGGTTATCTGGTTTGGGATAGGAAACCAGACAGCTTTAAAGTAATGAGATCAATCTTTATTATGACTTAAGACTATTTCCTGCAGCAGCATCTACCAGTTCCACCCATGGAAAGTGATGCAGGGAGTATTGTTTGTCTCCTAATACATCAAAGTGCCCTGCTTTCCAGCAAGAGGCATTTCTCATATTCTCTTGAGACCTCAGCTATTCCAGCCTTCATCTGCAAGTTAGTCCCACCTTTCTTGTTAACGTCCAATTCTTTGACAGAATATGGATCTTAAGTTACTCAGAAGATTAAAAGAGACATTAATTCCTTTTCCTATGCTTCAGACTAGTGCTAGATGGGAAGCTGGGTTGGAAACCCTCAATACAGGAAGGACATGGACCTGATGGAGTGGGTCCAGAGGAGGGACACGAAAATGATCAGAGGGTTGGAGCACCTTTGCTACGAGGACAGGCTGAGGGAGCTGGGATTGTTCAGCCTGGAGAAGAGGAGGCTCCGGGGAGACCTAAGAGCAGCCTCCCAGTACCTGAAGGGGCTACAGGAAGGCTGGGGAGGGTCTGTTTACAAAGGGCTGCAGTGACAGGATGAGGGACAATGGCTTCAAGCTGGAGAAGAGCAGATTTAGATGGGATATTAGGAATAGGTTCTTTACTCTGAGGGTGGTGGAGCACTGGGACAGGTTGCCCAGGGAGGTGGTTGAGGCCCCTTCCCTGGAGATATTCAAGGGGAGGTTGGAGGAGTCCCTGGGCAACCTGGTCTAGTTGGGGGTGTCCCTGCTGACTGCGGGGAGGTGGGATTAAATGACTAGAGGTGCCTTCCAGCCTGGAGCATTCTAGGTTTCTATGAAACTCAGTCTTCTTGGGAGTTACAGACTTCATTTTTTTTCAATCAGAGTGTTTCTGAGCTGCTGTTTATGTGCTGTGCTGATGTGAGATAAATAAGAGCTGAACCTCTTCCGAGAGACCATGTCAGAGATAGTGGTTTTCCTTTACTATATGTTAGCTGTTTTGATTGGGCTGTACTTCTCCAGGGACTGGAATGAAAACTATAAATAGGACTGGAGTATTAGCAGGAAAGAAGTTCTAAATCAAAGAATGGTGTTTTTATTGTGTGGTGTCTAAACAGCGTATCTCATTCAAGGTGTGACAAGGTGTGATGGGGCTTTGAGCATCCTGCTCTGGTGGGAGGTGTCCCTGCCCATGGCAGGGGTTTGGAACTGGATGATCTTGAAGGTTCCTTCCAACTCTAAGCATTCTGTGATTCTGTGTGTCCTCATTTCTAGGACAAATTACATATTACAAAATGATATCAAAATACAAAATAACCCCCTGGTAACTTTTAGAAAGCTGCTTTTAAATTATGTGGCCTTTAAAGCTGCTGGAGCAGAAGCTTCAGAATATAAACAGTTTTAATATCAGTGCCAAGCAACACAATCACTGCATCTGCCTGATCTGCACTTCACTGAACGTTTGATATAACATGCTGAGACCGTCAATCAGTGGCAGAAGGGCAAGTCTTTATCAGCAAGCCACCAAACCCTGGTTACTCCTTTTATTTAAAAATGCAAAGTGGTCTAATTTACCCCATAACTCTTACTGGTTGAGGGAGAGGGGCTCAGAGCATTTCACAAAACTATTCCTTGGCTCAGTTATAGCTGTGCTGGAGCAGGACTATCACCTCCAGCACTGCAAGCACTAAATCAATTCGTACAATGTCCTTCTTTGTGTCCTGAACTGGGCTAAATCCAAACTCTGAGACTAAGTTCTTTTGCATAAAATGATTGCTCTGTTTCTGTGCTTAACACAGTCTCCCAGCCCCATAGGTCCCAGAGTTGTTCTGCCACAATAAAAGAAATGCTTATTCAGAAGACATGATCTTTCAGTAGGGAAAAAAAGAAACAAACAAAAAACACCCACCCCACCCACCACCACCAAAAACAGATGGTTTTTAACAGTTAAATAAGAAAGGAAGATTGAACTGACATCAGGGAGATTTGTTTAGCAACTGTTTCCAATTTATCTCTCGGATATACAGTAGCAGCGATTTATGGGAAGTCAACGCCAGTTTGCTATTTACATTGCATATAAACAAGCCAAAGTGAATAATTAAGCAACTGAAGTACTTTTTTTTTTGAACTGTAGGTTAAGTTTGGAAGTCTTACTACATCCTTGCACTTCTTGTCCCTTGAGCATCCTAGAAAATATGAGTATTAGAAGAAATTCTTAGGAATCTCTCAGCCTTTGGAGGTAATTCCGAAAGGATATGCAAGCAAATCTAATGCAATTTCTTTTCTTTATTCTAAGATGATAACCCTAATAACGATATTGTCTTCATAATCAACATTAATTCAGAAATAACTGCAAACAAGCCAAATAAAGTTTGATAAACTGCAGAAGCAGTCTTTAAGTTAAATAAAATTTCAAGGAGGTTATTGGTAACTTTGCTGGTGTTTAGCTGCATCAATTTCTGTTCAGCTGAAAAAAATGGGAATTCTTTGAGCAGCTGATTTTTTCACTAAATAGTTAGAATGTGCTGACATTTTTCATTATAGTGCTTATGCTTTAAATGAAGTGAATTTAAAAGCCTGAGACACACTGCCACTGGCAACTGAAGTCTTTTGTGTGCCTGTTAAAAGATAGAGCATTGCAAACTCAGTCATATTGTTTGGCCAGCGTATCTCAGTTCTTAACCAGCAACTTCACCACCAGCCTTGTTAGAAAAGAGAAAACCAATATTGGGTACAGCACTGGGGGGCAGACACAGAATTGAATAAGTAGGGTAATTCTTCCCGAAATCAGTGTGAATAGTAAGACATGGAGCATCATGACCAGCTGCTTTGGTTGCATGTTCTTTACTTCCCTCCTTTGATGTCTCATAATTTCCTGTGCCTTGTTATATTGAGCTGGTTGGGCTGGGGGGACTTTTGCCAGCCTCTGGAAAGTTAAGACTTGCTATAATATCAATAGTGGCCACCTATAAAATACTACTTCCATCATTTATTCCTGAGAAAAAGAATGGGCTAAAGCTAAGGCTGCTTTTCCCATATGCACTTCATAAAATCACATTCAATTTTCTGAGCGGTAAATTATGCTCTCATTTGTATATCTAAAGCTCTGTACAATGGATATTATACACTGAATGAAACAAAACTCTTCAGGAGAGTTGTAGAATTCCCTAGAGTTCGACAGCTGCTATAAAAAGCCTCAAGACATAGAAGTGTGACAGTACAGTACTTATACAGTATTTATATACATTTCTGAAGAGAATATTGCACTGTGTGAATAATCTTTGTAACTTCCAAATATTTACATTTCTAAACCTGATCCTTTTTACGATTACAGAAATTGCAGGAAATAAACCTCCCCTTGTGGATTTGCAGGAAGCCGTGTTATCGCAATTTTAAGCCAAATTCAAAAAACCTACTTCAAAAGCAATTGACACACAGAAGACACTGTTACATCTCTGCCATATGAAGTAAAGGCCCGGGCATTTTCCTGACTGTATGTATCAATACACACATAAAACAGCTGACAATACCTTTCTTCTTTTAAATACGCAGAGAATCCATGAATCGTGGAATCAGAATTGTCCGAGCTGGAAGGGACCTTTCAGATCATTGAGTCCAACCATCAACCCAACACTGACCAAACCCATCACTAACCCATGTCCCTCAGCACTATGTCTGCCCGGCTTTTCAATCCCTCCAGGGCCCTGGGCAGCCCATTCCAAAGTGCAATAACCCTTTCCATGGAAAAATTGTCCCTAATCTCCAACCTGAACCTCCCCTGGGGCAACTTGAGGCCGTTTCCTCTTGTCCCATCGCTTTTTCCTTGGGAGACATGGACGACTGACAGTCTCATATTTCCATAAAATTCAAACCCAAGGTCTTAATTGGTTAAAAACCTGCACATTTACACACTCCTTACCCTGACCTCTGCCTTGGGCTTGGTTCCAAAAAAATAATTCCTGTATAAATTCTAGATCAGACCACCCCCTCTGCAGAAATCAGGAACGAGGAAGTCTGCAAAATTCTCTAAAACTCTCTAGAATTCCTCAGTATCCCCCAAATTTAGGAAATGCTTCTTAACTTTCCTTTTTTTATATCCAGGTAGGATTAGGAGCTGCCTGCTGACAATCATATGGGCTTCAAGTTCCCTAAAAAATAGGATTCTCCTATCAGCTCTCAGAGTGGTGACTGACCGTTACAAAATTATCTGTTCAGTAATGTTTAGGTAAATTTGGGGTGGTTGTTATTTTTTGCTTCTCAAGGCAGGCCAAACAATCCCAAAATAAAGGCTGTCAAAGGTAGGCTGACTATGTAAATTAATTTTATTCAAAACAGATTAAAAAAAACAAACTAACAACACTCGCTTGCCTAACTACATGAGGTAGTACATGTAGCAAAACTGAAGGCAGAATATAGTATTCTGATATAAGGAGAATACAAATAAGTTTACAAGGTGGAAGGAAATAAACTTGACAACAGAGACAACAAAAAAAAATACCAAAAAATAAAGTTTAAGTTTAGCTTTTCAGTCTTAAAGCACCAATACACTTTTCATAGAAAGAAACGTAGTATCACCACTACATGTTCTTCGTATACCATCACATGGTAAAATTAACGCACAAGGCTGCTCACCATAAATGATTTTTTCTATTTTATTTAAAAAAAAAAAAAATCTCCATGGTGAAGCAATAAATGACGCACTTGTCCCTGGGCTTCGTACCACTCGACTTCCTGGCCTGCAGGAGTATCTGCCAGGTCATGAGGAGCAAGGTTAGCCTTTCTTACTGTTTTCTTTAACTTGTTTTTTGGAGCCTTTCCCCTCATAGTACTGTATAGTATATGGATACCGTGTATAGCTTAAGGCCTCAAGCTTGCCAATTTTCAGGCATGTGTACAATTCTGTGTTTCTGCTGAAACCAAATTTAGGGCAATTGAAGGAGTTACATGGCAAAACTAAAGCCGGTGTGTGTGCAGGACTGCGGTGCAGAACTGATGGCTTAATTTCTTATTCCATTTCTCAAGATGAACATTTTTCTCAGGTCCTTGGAGGTTATGTATGTCTACCTCTCACTCACCCATCCCAAGACAGCTGAGTATCTGTGAAGGACTGGGTCATAATAACTTATTCAAACTAATGAGCTTAGCGGCGTTCAATAAACTTTCCTTTAACATTCTTGAGAAATAATAACCATGAATGGCCCAGTCTCTTAAAAGTATTTCTTTAGAGGAAAACATGCTAATATGGCCTAGGACTTCCCTATATTTTCTATTTTCCATTTTATTTCAAAAAAATATATTTGTACTTGTTATGTTTAGTGCGAAATTGAAACCAGTCTAGCTCCTCATTTATGGTTACATGGCTAATGCTACTGTGAATCAAAAAGTTATATATAGTTTTACTTTAAGGCATGATTTATTATATTGAATTATTGGGATGGCTTCTGTTATGTACATTGGAAATAAAAACTCAGGCCTCCCTACGGTATATTTTTAAAGTTACTGTTAGTGGCATATATAAAGCACCATACAATAATATATTCAGATGAAGAAAACAAAGAACATTTCTGAGCTTTGAATTAACTGTATAGGAGTAACTGCTAAGAAAATATAGCAATATTTAACACAGGATTCAAAATATTGTTATATATCATTTTAGATTTTCAACTGAATTTTTCTCCCATGTTTAATTTTACAGATTTTTTTTCATTAGGATATATATGTCATTTAAATTTTTGGTGGAAAGCAGTATACATCTTCTGTACAATAATGTTACAGCTTTATACAAATTTTAGGAAGTATAAGAAATGGCCGTTACTATTCTCTTCCGAGTGTTCTGGTTTCACTTGCCTGTTTTCCATTTCACTTGCTAGACTCAAACGACAGCAAACACCCGGAATGCCTTGCTCCCTGGAGGATTCTGTAAACTGAAATATAAAAACATCCCCCATGTTATTTTTCAGACTGCAACACCCCTTTGACTGCAACAACCTTTTTGAATTTTTAAATCTCAAACTAGAAAAAAGCTGGATATTAGACTGGATATTAGGAATAGGTTCTTTACTCTGAGGGTGGTGGAGCACTGGGACAGGTTGCCCAGGGAGGTGGTTGAGGCCCCTTCCCTGGAGATATTCAAGGGGAGGCTGGAGGAGGCCCTGGGCAACCTGGTCTAGTTGGGGGTGTCCCTGCTGACTGCGGGGAGGTTGGACTAGATGACTTTGGAGGTCCCTTCTGGCCTGGACCATTCTATGATTCTATGATTCTATGAATTGGTAAATACAATTCCATTATCCTTCTTGTGACTACTCATTACTTTAGCTACCTAAGATTTTTTTTAAAAAAAAAAAAAACTGTTACAAATAAAAATTACATAAATTTCAGATTAATTTTTTTTCCAAGAAGCTTATTAGGAAAAAAATCATAACATATTAAAAAAAAAAAAAGTAATCCTTTGCGATGAGGGATTTGGGTTTAAGGAGTAAAGCTCTTTTGAAGCAAAATACTAAAGGAAGCTTTTAGGCAAAAGGGAAAGCATCCCTCTTACACTCACTATTCAAATCACTATATTCAGAGAGAAGTTTCAGACCTAGGAGATGACTTGTTTGTTAGTTGCTTATATGCCACAGGATAGATTCCTACAGAGAATTAATATTTTATAAAAGGCTTCAAAAGAAGTGAAACAAAATTACCCAACTGCAATGACACTTTGTTAGAAAAATGTATTTTTTGCCTTAAAAACCAAACTCCTATGTCATGTCTAATGTTCTTGAGTGTTTTCTCTTTGGCAAACTCTGTCTGAGGAGTAACTGGGAATGAGGAGATTTATATGGAGAATAAAAGTGTCACTAAGAAAGTATTCTTTCTGATGGAACTGGGAAAAGGCAAAAGAGTAAGTAAATTAAATCACAGAATCACAGAATCTCAGGGATTGGAAGGGACCTTGAAAGCTCATCCAGTCCAACCCCCTGCCAGAGCAGGAACACCCAGAGCAGGTCACACAGGAACGTGTCCAGGTATGTTTTGAATATCTCCAGAGAAGGAGACTCCACAACCTCTCTGGGCAGCCTGTTCCAGTGTTCCATCACCCTCACTGTGAAGAAGTTTCTTCTCATATTTGAGTGGAACCTCCCATGTTCCAGCTTGCACCCATAAGTCATCCTCTAAGCAGAGGCAATGTATATCTTATAAGTTTCCAGGTCCATTGAAAGATTTGAGGGAAAGAAGAAAGACATCCCCCCACTTCCAATTAAAAATAACAACCGTCTTTTCCTCCTTCTGAAGTCTCTACAGAAACTTTTGGAGTTCTTTTTTTTTTGCACACAAATTTCTTGAAAAGCCTACAGTTTTAGGGGTGACAATCATTCTTAGCTTTACAGGACTAAAAGACTGGTGCAAGATTTGTTTTTAAGGTAATGTCTCTTTCTTCCTTTAGAACCCGGAGAACTCCTTCAGGGATTAAATTTGATCTGCGAAGTGCAACCATGCATTATCATCACAGAAGCCACAAGTACACTGAACACAACACAAAGAACTTTCCCCACATCTCCATGACTTCAGAAAATTGCTGTTAAAAACACTCAAACCATTAAAAAAATAAAATAAAAAGTATGCTTTAATTATTGTGAATGTTCATGTTTTTGAATATTATTTATGGTCCAGGTTAGCTAGTTCAATACCACGTAAATCAGTAAGGATCTTTTCATCACGAACCAATGAACCTGCATCTGCTACTCGCACCCACCTACTGCAGAACCTCTACCTTGGACAAAATAAATCACTGATGTTCATCTTTTAAAATATCCCAAAGAAAGCAAAGGCGATTTGCCTATCAAATATTGTGTTAGTTGCAAGAGAACCAGCGAAGTAAACAAGAGGGTTATTTTATTTCATAAGCAGCTTTTTAGAGTAATGATTTATGGGCTTAGAGGAGGCAGGCAGCTCTGGTACCACAGCTCCTCCAAAGTCACCCCAGCTCTTACACAACCTCTATAAATCACCCACTTTGGCCTATTTCCTGCCCTGCCCCAGGTACGAACAGACACTTTGTAAACCCTATCAAGGCGAAGGGTAAATTGTAATCTTTGCAACCGGGCTCTGTACCTTTCTGAATATATCCCGTTTTGAAAGGAAGCAACATACACCTTCCTTCTGTCCACTGGCATCACATCAACGTAACCGCCCTGGTTGGGGACCACACCAGCATGGACTGCTGCCCGGCAGATACTGGATATCTGGGAAAGAACGAGGAGAAGATTAGCTCTCATTCATTCCTTTTATTTGAAAACTGTTTAGAAGAAAGCTAATCATGACATTTAAAACAAGCTCTAGGAAATATAAAATAATCACACTTATTGCATGAATAATTTTATTAATCTGATGATAGTACTTAAATCAGTTCCATAGGAATTAGGCCAGTTTATAGGAATGCAGACACCACCTTCTCAAAGATCTCTTGCAGCACGACCCCAAAATCAGTTATTTCAGGCAATTTCAGTTCAAAGATCAGGAACATGTTTGAATTCTTGAACCTTTCAGTGTGCTCTATCAGCCTTCACTTCAGCAGCAGAGAGGTAGTAAAACCCAAACCTTAGTCAATTATTATAGATCAGGAGATTCAGTTTAATCTCCAGCCAAAGACAAACACAGAAACTGTAGAACATGCAGTGGTCATATGTTTCTAGGAGAATGTCCTACCCTAAAGGCAGGGGATAGACTGCAGTAATTCTACCTCTCAGCTGAAAACCTCAGACAGCAATGAAATGTTCCATATTCAAAGGGAACATCACAATTTCCTATCCAGACATGGAGAAATACTAAAAGTAGGTATAATGTGAGCATTAAACAGAAGACAGAGGTCTAAATTCATTGCTTAGCTATGACAGTTGACTAATGGCAGACTAACAGCTTTAGCTCCTCAACTCTGAGAGAAAAAATAGAGTCAGGAGGTGGAGACTCTCCAATTGCTTTAAAAGAACTTTTAAAAAATCTAATAGCATACACTTTACACAGGTAAAATTACACAGCGCTGTTGGGTTCTAGGCCTTGAGAACAAAGATCCAAGTTGGTCCCGGTTATCCAGGCTGTCCTTGAGTGAAGGAAGGGGTGGTACATGAACTATCACAGGAGCTTGACCCCTAGAAACTGATGAGACCTCACAATACCCACACAAGGGCGTCAGGATGGCTGGCTTACATCATTGTGAGGCCAATGTCCAAAACCTCTGAGAAGCTATGGAGACTGGGGGACAACCCAGAAAACTAGAAGGCGGCCAACGTCATCTCCATCGACAAGAAAGGCTTATAGGAAGATGTAGGAAATTATAGGCCCATCAATCTTACTTCAGTCTCTGGGAAAGTTATGGAAAGAATTCTCCTGGGAGCTGTCACAGGTCAGGTGACACACATTACTGGGAAAAGCCAGCACAGATTCACCAAGAGCAAATTGTACTTCACAAACTTGATCGCCTTCTATGGCAAAGTAATCCTGCTTGGCTGATGTGGGACAAGCAGTGGACATTGTCTACCTGGATTTCTCCAAGGCTTTTGACATGGTTCCCCACAGCCTCTTGCCAGAGAAACTGGTATGTTATGGTCCAGGCGAGCAGTCTATGTGGTAGGTCAGGAACTCACTGACAGGCTGCACCCAGAGGGTGGTGGTCAATGATTCCTTCTCAAACTGGAAACCTGTCATAGATGAGGTCTCCCAGGAATCGATATCGAGCCCAACACTGTTTAGTATCTTCATAAGTGATGTGGATGATGGTTTCAGGTGTACCCTGATGAAGTTTGCTGATGATACCAAGATGAGTCGGGAAGTGGATACTTGGGAAGGGAGAGGCAGGAAGACCTGGATAGGCTGGAAGAGTGGGCTAAAAAGAACCTTGTGAATTTCAAGTGTAAGGTCTTGCAACTGGGAAAATATAATCCAGGAGTGCAGCACAGGCTGGGATCCACCCAGCTGGGGAGCATAAAATCATAGAATTGTCTAGATTGGAAGAGACCTTTAAGATCACCTAGTCCAACCATCAACCTAATTGATAAAAAACAACTCATCACTAAACCATGTCTCTAAGCAGTATGTCAACCCGTCTTTTGAATACCTCCAGGGATGGTGCCTCAACCACCTCCCTGGGCCGCCCATTCCAAGGCTTAATAACCCTTTCCCTGTAATTTTTCTTTTCATAATATCCAATCTGAACCGCCGTGGCACAACTTTAGGCCATTTCCTCTTGTCCCTGTCACCTGCGACTTGGGAAAAGAGACCAACCCCTGCCTCCCTACAAAGTCCTTTCAGGCAGTTGTAGAGAGCAATAAAGATTTCCCTCAGCGCCTTGTTCTCCAGGCTGAACACCCCCAGCTCCCTCAGCTGCTTCTCATAAGGCTTATTCTCCAGATCCCTCACCAACTTTGTTGCCTTTCTCTGGACCCGCTCCAGCCCCTCAATGTCTTTTTTGCGGTGAGGGGCCCAACACTGTAGACAGTACTCAAGATGGGGCCTCACCAGTGACGAGTAGAGGGGGATGATCATCTCCTGAGTAGTTCTGTGGGAAGAAACCTGGGGGTCCTGGTGGACAACAAGCTTCATAGGAGTGAACAGTGAGCTGCTGCAGAGAAGAAAGCCAACAGGATGACGCTGGGTTGCATCTACAAGGGCACCACCATCAGAGATAAATAAGTAATTATCTTACTGTAATTGGCACTGGTCAGGCCACACCTGGAATTTGGTGTTCAGTTTTGGTCCCCACTATACAAAATGCTGTGGCCAGGTTGGAGAGGGCCCAGAGAAGGGCCAGCAAGATGATCAAAGGACCAGGAAGCCTGTCTTATGAGGAAAACCTAAGAGAAGTGGGTTTGTTAAACCTTAAGAAGGTTTAGGAGAGATCTTATCACCATGTTCCAGTACTTAAAGGGTGGCTAAGAAAGGTTGGAGACTCACTTTTGACAAGAAGTCACATCGAAAAGAAAACAGGTAATGGGTACAAGTTAATCCTGGGGAGATTCTGATTGGACACGAGGAAATTTTTCCAAAATGAGAACAACCTTCAATTGGAATAATCTCCCCAGGGAAGTGGTGGGTTCCCCACCACTGAAAACTTTTAAGATTCAGCTGGGCAGAGTGCTGGGCTGACTTACCTACAGCATGCTTTTGACAAGAAAGGTTGGACCAGATAATTCTTGAGGTCCCTTCCAACCTGGTATTTTCTGATTGTATGAAAATTTTCTGTGAAGTTAACAGCCATTTCATCTGAGTCAAACCTACATTCTCTGGCCGCTAATTCCTCACATAAATCACAGAATGGTTTGGGTTGGAAGGGACCTTAAAGATCATCCAGTTCCAACCCCCTGCCCTGGGCAGGGACACCTCCCACCAGACCAGGTTGCTCCAAGCCCCATCCAGCCTGGCCTTGAACCCCTCCAGGGATGGGGCAGCCACAGCTTCTCTGGGCAACCTCTTCCAGGGTCTCACCACTCTCACAGCAAAGAATTTCTTCCTGAGATCTCATCTCAATCTCTCCTCTTTCAGTTTAAAACTGTTATCCCTCATCCTATTACTCTATTCCCCAATGAGTCCCTCCCCATGAACCTATGTAGCATAAATAATATCCACAGAAGAACTGCTTAGTGTCAATCTTGCTAAAGTTAATTTAAATATCTGATTTAAACCTGAGGTCTTCTGCTACTCTTTCAGCTTTTTAAAAATTAATCACCAGAATAATGAAACTCCTTAGATTCTTCAGAATGTAGGTCCCAATCTTCAATACTCAGCAAAGTCCCAGCTACAGTGAATCTCCACTTAAAGCCAAGCCAGAAAAAGTCTTCTCTGCAATAAGTCTCTCCAGAGCCTTAAAAACTCAGCCAACATAAATAGCAATAGCTGGTCACACAGACCACTATCAGAAGAACTGCATTTCTTCCAGTTATTATTGGAATACTTCATATCTGTTCCCGTAGTTATGTTGTAATCTCAACGCTATGTAAAATCAGGAATTTAAAAAAGCATCTAAGCACAGAACTTGCTGGTTTCACTCTTCTGCAGTTTGTATTTGAATGTCTACAATATTTCTAGGAGTAAATACTTGAATGTGTTTATGCAAAGAATCTTTTGCGAAGATGCTTTAGAGTTTTTCTCTTCAGACGGCTGAGGCAGGTTTTGAACACGCCAGGAGGGAGGCCACTGATGCTCCTCAGCGCTTTTCCTCCTCCTCCCAAAGCTGCAAGGCTTTTGTTCCATCCTGAACACCAGTAGTTGCCTTAGTTTTAGGATTATAGCGTCCTTTATGCACTCATACTATGGGAGTAACTAAAGATCAGACTGGGCAATTTCAAAAACACAGGGGGGTTGGTGGGAAATGACCTCTGCAATACAGGATTGCAGCCTAAAGAAACAAAAGAAGAGTTTTACGAGCAATGAACCACAGCAAAGAAGTAGAACAGAACACTATTAATTACTAGCACTATAAGATAGCAGAACTCTTTTTTTTTTCCTGTTCACATTCAAGATATAAAAAACCAAACAAAACCAACAAACAGCCAGAGGTACTACTGGGGAAAAGAAAGATCAGAATTTGTCATCTCTGTAACAGTAAGCGAAAGGCTCTGCTTTGTGTACATCATTAGGTAGGCAGATACCTTCTGAACTATATTTGAAAGAAGCTGAGATACCATCTGTTCCAATGTAATTTGGAAGTTTCTAGTCAAGTAAACAAGAAAGGAAAAGTCAAGTGACAGAGATTTTGACACTGACAGCAGAGGCTGCCTACGTGTGGGACTCTATTCCCAGTAAAGGAAGGGGTCACTGTTAGGGCTGCTCTAACAGAATGGTTAGAGTTGGAAGGGACCTTAAAGATCATCACGTTCCAACCACCTGCCCTGGGCAGGGATACCTCCCACCACACCAGGTTGCTCCAAGTCCCATCCAGCCTGGCCTTGAACCCCTCCAGGGATGGGGCAGCCACAGCTTCTCTGGGCAACCTCTTCCAGGGTCTCACCACCCTCACAGCAAAGAATTCCTTTCTAGTATCTCACCTCAATCTCCCCTCTTTCAGTTTAAAATCTTTACCCTTTGTCCTGTCGCTCCACTCCCTGACAAAGAGTCCTTCTCCAGATCTACTGTAGGCTTCCCTTCAGATACTGGAAGGCTGTCAGATATTGGAAGGCTGGATGGAGATGAATAATGAGATAGTACATCTAAAATATTTTTAAAATAGAACTCTCTGACCCTCTTCTATAAATTAAAGACCCAGATCCACATGTAGACACCAATTTATTTCCTGAAGTACTTCTCACACACATAACACTACTGAAGGCCAAGAGTGTTTTTTTAGGACGAGTTAATCATTAGTTTCAAAGTAACGATGCATAAATATTTGCATATTACTTTCACACATTTCAAAGTGCTGGAAAGTAGTGAAAATCCCCATCCGAGGCAGCTGGTCACCGTACTGTTCAGTAGGACAGCTAAAAGACAGCTAAAACATAGAGTTTACTGGCAAAAATGTGGACTGCTCTTTCTCTCACTACATCCTGGCTTCTCCACAGGGAGGTGACAAAGGAAGGGCATAAAATAGGAATATTCTTTTCATTCTTTCTACCTACTTCAGAACTAAAAGTGATGTAGAAAAGACATGAAAAAAATTAGTAGGAAACAGAACAACAAAACATATAATATTATTCTGTTCAAATAATATGACAAGGTGAGATCCTTTACACAAATATATCAGAATACTGTTGTAAATATTTAGCTATCTACACAGCTAAGAAATACCCAAAACAGTGAGACTGTGGTCACTTAATTCAGGATGATTTTTTTTTTCTTGTTAGTTTAATCTGACAGAAATTAGTTTAATCTGACGGGTTTTAGAGAGCAAGGGTTAAAATGAGTACATGCTCCCACTAGGAGAGAAATCAGTGGGAATTTTGATAAAAAATGGAAAATTTGGGTCCAGAGACTATTGAAGTCTACACTAAGTTTTTATGTAACTTTCCATAGCTTCACCAGCTGAGTACTACTAACTTAAATGGGAAAAAGAACTTTTGAAAAGACTGTGTAAAAAATCAGCCTTCGGAGGAAAAACTGGATATCCGTATTATATCTTATTATCTTTACATTATAGCTTTTCATAAGATTTTATACTTCATTCTATAATGCAATGGAAATCACTATACTTACGTCAGAATAAATCCGTGTTCCGATCACACGAGCGTAGTGAGGATTTGCCTGCATACAATTACTGGGACAATACACCCTGAAATATCAAAAATAAAGCACACGCAGTTAGGAGGAATGAGATGAGAGTATTGCTGTATCACAGGCAACATCAGCATTAGTGAGTATAAATCACTAATTTGATGACACAGACATATGTGTCCACACTGAGGTTTTTGACAATATGAGTGCGAGTGTTGATAATTCAGTTGTGGTTCATAATCACAGAAACCCAGAATGCTCTGGGGCTGGAAGGGACCTCTGGAGATCATCCAGTCCAGCCCCCTGCCAGAGCAGGGTCACCCACAGCAAATCCCACAGGAACATGTCCAGGGGTGTTTGAATATCTCCAGGGAAGGGGCCTCAACCACCTCTCTGGGCAGCCTCTGCCAGGGCTCTGCCACCCTCACAGAAAAGAAGTTCTTCCTTATACTTAGATGAAGCTTCCTATGTTCTAGCTTGTGCCTGTTGCCCCTTGTCCTGTCACTGCCCACCACTGAGAAGAGCCTGACCCTATCCTCTTTCCACCAACCCTTTAGATATTGCTCAGCATCGATGAGGTCCCCTCTCAGTCTGCTCTTCTCCAGGCTGAACAGCCCCAGGGCTCCCAGCCTTTCACATAATGAGGCTGGCTGTAGTTTTTAGTTCTTAATAATGAAGAAAAAAAAGAAAAAAGATAGAAGGATGAGACTGCACCCATCCATTCCCATGTTCCACTCCCTCATTTACTTCTCCACATCTTCCAGCCAGAAAGCCAGGACTCGGAGCCAAACACCAAACAAGTCCACAGACCCAAGTGCTACATGAAGGGATGTTTTCCCAGCAGTGCTGGCTTTGTACTTGTTTCCTGCACTGGCGGGAGAATTGCTGTGAAACTCATCCCACGGACCTCTCCGGCTTAGCTTGCAGCACATCATGCCACAGTATATTTACCTTTGACTCATCTATGGTTTTAGGAACCGTTACCGATTTCCTTCCTCAAATATATTGCGGCACAGGCTCCTTTCGAGGAGTTAAAAAGTAGGCTTCAAAGGAATGGTGCATGTATTTAAAGATTTTAACTGACCCATAGCCCACGCCGTACCTTAACTATATATACTTTAGGTTTTTTGCAAATGCATTTGATCCCTCTGTCCTCTAAAACTCCTAAACAAACTTATAATTTCTATGATAAATATCTGTATTGCATCCTTTTATGGCATATGTTTTGCAGGCAAATAAACTGAAATAAGGTATGTTTTGCTCATGGTACATCAATTTGATAGCAGACAATGAAAATTGCGTCTTTCTTCCCAGTCTTTAGTCTAATCACTTTATATCATTAAGATTTCCCAAGGAACCAAAGAAACATCTTTGTGGGCGAAAGAAAGTGAGATTCTCCTAACGAAAAAGCTTGCAGATTATCTTTACCTACGTGGCTCTCTGCTTAGACCAGAGACTAAAACACCATTAAAACATTTCTGGCTTCGCTTTTACAGCTACAGTTGTCACCGTTATGAACGACATCCATAGATAATTAGCAACTGGCAGAAAATAGGGCAGAACTCTGAATTAAGAAGACCGAAACAATTTTACCTTGGACAGTGCGAGGCCGGTTTTTGAAATGGGCACAATTGTTCCACTGTTGTTTCACAGGTGATAGCTTGAACTGAATAAAGTAAAGCAAAAAAAAAACCCCAAAGCAATAAATGGTGCTATTTAGAAAAAAAAAAAAAGAAAAGAGAAAGAAAAAGAAAAAGAAAAAGAAAAAGAAAAAAAAAAAAGAAAAGAAAAAGAAAAAGAAAAAGAAAAAGAAAAAGAAAAAGAAAAAGAAAAAGAAAAAGAAAAAGAAAAAGAAAAAGAAAAAGAAAAAAAGAAAACAAATCAAAGTAGAACTGAGTTTATAAGAAAAAAAGCTAACCTGTTACTTTAGATACAGTGAAGGAATTAGCAGACTGGTATTTTCTGAAAAAGAAATAATAATAATAATAATAGTCAGTAAATAGTATCTCTCTGTGATTTCTTTTTAGCACGGAGAAGTTTTGTCAGAGACTCTAGAAATATACTGAAGACATATTGCCCAGTCAATTCTTACTCACTGCACCCTCTCTCATGGCTTGTGACTATTTGCTGCAACGACGCATTTACTTTGTGCTCCCAGTGAACCTCATCAAGAACCAGGAACGCACGTTACACTCTTTTCATCAGTTTACTTTGCTGTGGGAATAAATGTACTAGGAGCATAAGACACACCCTTACTGTCTCCCAAAATGTATCCACCACTGGAAAGTTTTTCCTCATAGTTAAATGGAAATTCCCACGTTCCGGCTTGTGCCCGTTGCCCCTCGTCCTGTCACTGGGAACCACTGAGAAGAGCC
>VXBJ01004043.1:188265-204000 GCA_013400055.1 Nycticryphes semicollaris
AAAAAAAAAAAAAAAGATATTCTTAGATATACTCAGTGGGCATATTGAGTCCATTTGTCTGTTGTTAAAGCTTCTGTTACCACACCAGAAAACTGAAGAAAAAAGTGAGACTTGACCCATTTTTGTTACATAAGAAAAAAAAAAACACATTGTTTTCACCAAAAGTAAAAAAAAAAAAAGAAGTTTTAATCCCTGCACAGCAGTCCCTTCAGAAACCATGTGCAGCCGTGCTGCAGTGAAGGAAAGACAAATACAAAACTGAAGGACTTAGTTCAACTTTCCAAGCTAAATTAAGTGCAGTTTTTGTCTTGTGAGATTTCTTTTTAGTAACAGGCACTTTTCTTAGCCAAAAGGGCATTATCCAAACCCCCTTTCAACACAAGGCTTTATTTCATCTAAACCAACAGTTTAATTGAAGGGGAAGTGATTTTTCTCATCTTTTCTATAATCAGCTCTTGTAGAAAGAACACACAGCACAAACACAAAACATGAAAACTCAAGTAAGGTGGTCACTTGGTTTTATGGCTAGGATTGTAAAAAATGAGGCAGTCATGATAGTAAGAAGAATTCTTAGAAAAATTCTTAGAAAAAGTTGAAAAAGATGATGAGATATTGTTTATCACAGTTTTCTATCTTTATATTTCATTCTTTAATGGCCACGGAGGAATAGTCTTGTAGCTGAAAGGTAAATACAAGTTTCTTTCTTTCAAAAGCACACTAAAACCTACTCCTCTTCAAGTTAGTTATATCATCCTGCCTATACACAGGTTTTACAGCATTAAGCTGCGGTTTGCTCTTGTAAAAAGTACCCATATCATGGTTTGACATCTTAAATCTCCCGACAGTTGCAGAAGTACTTAATTATTCTGAGTAAAGTTATATGAAGAAAAACTGCATTTGTTAATTCAAAGTATTAAAAAACTGTTCATTTTAAATTATTTTCATACTAATCCAATCATACAAGCTCCAAATAGAATGAATTTTATCATAATTGTTCCGGGTTTGTTCACATAGCAGGCTAAATGAAAAAAACACATAAAATAATCTGTATAAAACCTACTTCCTTACTGGAATTATTCTCGTGCTCTTAACAGCCTTCCCTTGTTTCACTTACACAATGTCAAGGTTTTGGCTTCCAGCAATGAAAGCATCTCCATATGTAAAGAAAGATGTACACGTGTATTTTAATGTTTCCTTGCATAAAAATCAAAAGGCTTTTGTTCTCATGGTGTTCCCTCCCTCCTTAAGGCAGCCGGGGGAAAAAGATAAAGGCAGGAAAGCAAATGTATAAGGAAAGGTTTCCAAAATCACATAAAAATGTCCGTTCAAAGCAAGTTAAACAACGAAGAACTTCAAACAAATATAGACCTCGTTAGTCAACCTTTAAAATGCCACGGTGACGGTACTTGGCTTTATAAAGAAAGCTGGAATAAAAATGGAAGAATATGTGGAGTCACAGCAACAGAGGTATTTTCCTTTACTTAAAAAAACCAGAAAGTTGTTTCTTTTATAAAAAGTGTGATCATGGTCTTTTGAAACGTAGGTGTGTGCAGCACCCAATTCCTCAACCTCTAGCCCCCTCATTCAAGCTCTGTGATGACCAGGTTTAATGTATTTGCACTGTTGAATTTCTTTGGGAAATACAGGGGAACCAGTGGGAGCACAAGGAGATGGAAGTGCAAGCAGACAGCTGATTCCATGATCTGACATGCATTTTGACCAGCAATTCTTTGGTACTGTGTGTGAGGTAATTCAACCTGTTTATCAAGAAAAAGTATTGCATGCTTGGGATTGTTGAAAAACTGCATGTGGTCAAACTTTTGGATAAGGGATCAAGGGATATCAGCACAGGAAGGACAGGAACCTGCTGGAGCGGGTCCAAAGGAGGGCCATGAAGATGCTCAGAGGTCTGTAGCCCCTCTGCTGTGAGGACAGGCTGAGAGAATTGGGGTTATTCAGCCTGGAGAAGAGAAGGCTCCGGGGAGACCTTACAGCCCCAGCTTTCACAGGTAACTATTTGTATCCAAGAAATGAACCCCTTCACAACAGCAGCCCTGCAGACTTTGTCTTGCAAGCCATAAGGCATGTTTCTACTGTGGTATAATTCATGCATACACAAAACTCCTTAGCTCAAGGCTCGACGCTGCTCCAAACTTGATTTCATCATCTACCCTGCATAGTCTACCACTGACAAGGTTGCATGGTCTGTAACTCAGACAATTCTGCTCTCCAAACCAGTACACCCACAGAGTAAACCTGCAATTTTGAACTGAGGAAAGGCTGAGGCAGCTGGGTCTCTTTACCTTGGAGAAGAAGAGAGTGAAGGGTGACCTCATTAATGTTTATAAATATGTACAGGGTGAGAGTCAGGAGGATGGCCAACTCTTCTCAGTGATGGCCAATGATAGGACAAGGGGCAATGGGTGCAACCTGGAACATAAGAGGTTCCACTTAAATATGAGGAAGAATTTCTTCAAGGTGAAGATAACAGAACATTGGAAGAGGCTGCCCAGAGATGTTATGGAGTCTCCTTCTCTGGAGACATTCAAAACGCTCCTGGACACGTTCCTGTGTTACCTGCTCTGGGTGTTCCTGCTGCAGCAGGGGGATTGGACTGGATGAGCTTTCAAGGTCCCTTCCAATCCCTGAGATTCTGTGATATTTGAGCCACTGTGTACAGCAGGAGCATTGGCTCCCTGAATGTGAAGTCCTCAGCCCCAATTCTCCAAATCTGCTCCTACTGCACCATGAGACTTGCTACCACCGGCATTGCCTTCATGAGTATCTTGTTAAAACCTAGTGCACTGTCAAAGGCGTTCACAAAGAAATGGTACTACCAGTGTTCCATAAATCTTCCACACATGCTATAACTGAGCCTAAAACCCAGACAGCAGATTAAGCAGGGTGGCAGTAGCATCAACAGAGTCCAGCTATCAACTCTTCCTCTACCCCAGAAGGTGACAAGTTTTGCAGCAGGGATGGTGCATGCACTAGGGATCTTCTGAACGCTTCTGGTTTACAACCTATCACGTTAAAACAAACCACAACTAACACCAGTTTAACTTTACAGACTGGAGTACAAATTGTGGTCTTCAACCTCTGTCAACATGGGGTTCCAGCAGCGTGTGGACTGAAACCAATGTTCTGCTGATGGAGGAGTTGATGTTTCAGTGAGGACACCACAGTTTAAATCACATCTCACCAACAGCCAAACTAACCACATGGGGTGGGATTAACCTCCCCTGATTCAAACAGCCTCAAAGCAGATACCTACATCTAAACTAATTATCTAAATTACCTTTCAGTTACATAGACAAGTAAGCATCTATGGAGGGAGATAATTTTAGCTGCCCACCTATAATTGAGACCAACTATGGAAATTCTCATTTTTCTCTACTAATTATACAGGAAACTGGCTCAAAAACAGACATCAACTCCACAGACATCAAAAGCTTGGTGAGATGAATCCCACCACTTGTGTTGTGTGAGTGATAAATCAAAAGTGTACATTGTCAACCACAGCAGACCAGCACAAGTGAGTCCACCAGTTGCACCAACTGGTATTGCAACAGAACTGACAAGCCCAGTAGCTCAAAAAAAATGTTTGCCAGTAAAATAATTTAAAAAAAAATTGATAACGTATTAATTGGAAAGATGTTCATATATGTAGGGAGGCGGAAAAAAATAATCAGATGGGATGGGACTATATGGAAAGAAAAAACAAGTGAAAATTTAAGCTCAGTAAAGATGGAAAAATAAGTACAGTGGGCACCATTGAAAGTAAACATTTACCATGGCATAGTATAAATACCTCCTTGCTGTATACATTCTAAATATAGGGAGAGAGTGGTAAAGTAAATACCACAGTACACTATGGGTATTTATTTACTTTTCAATAGAATCTACTGTATTCTTTAAGGTTAATGACACTGAGAAGTGAAAAGAAAAAAAAAAAAAAAAGGAAAGATGGAACATAGAGTGATAAATAAGCCAGAAATACCATTAAGAATTAGAAATCTACTGCATGGTACCATTTCAAAAGGACAGAACAGCACGGCTGAGAATTAATGCAAGATACTGGTCATGACTGTAGCCTGTCCATCCTCTTCCACTGAGCCAGAATCAAACATATGTATATTAGCCATATTTTTTTTAATTAAAACTAATAACTGTAGTTTCAAAATAATATTTACTGTAATTTTCGTCTGGAGTTTTTATGACTCTAAAAGTAAAGAGGATTTCCTCAGTATGAGACCTAAGCCTCCTGCCCTGAGACGCAAGCTGGTGTTTCATTGCCAAGAAAAAAGAAATCACTCTCTTTCCTGTAGCAACTTTTATTTATTTCCCAGGTTAAACAAATTCAGCTGCTTCATTCCTTTGATCTTCCTCATAAATCACACATTCTGTGTTTATAATCAATCCCATTAATCTTATTCATTCTCTCTAGAATGACTAGACCATTCTTAAAAGAAATGACCAAAACTGGACATTGCGTTTCAGACAAGGTCTCACCAGATTCACACAGAGGAGTCACTTTCGAAGATCGCTGCCTCTTTATTTTTTAACTCAGTGCAACTCCTGCAGTGTTACCTCTCCATTTTATTCCCTGCATTTGGCCTGTTTGATTTCTTCTTTACTCCACACCTTGCAGTAAAATTTCATCATGGTGATTCCAGGCCGTTACTTCCACTTGCCAAGTGTTTCCTATTTCGATTGCGTTCTCTAAAATAACCCCAACCTCTGTCCATATTAATGTATTTCGCAGTTTTCAGGTGTATTGTTTGCTCAAACAAGTCAAAACCTATGTGCTTAACCAGAAAGGGATGGGCTCCAACAGCATCAACACCTTCAATACTCTGTCAATTTTCACTTGCCAAACATTGGTGCAAAGACTCTCCACAATTTTCCCCAGAACCTTCCAAAGTCAAAAATAGGACACCTACTACCACTCTGCTGGTTAAGGACTGAGTCAAAAAAAANGATTGGATATCAGGAAAAAATTCTACATGGAAAGGGTTATTTCCCATTGGACTGGGCTGCCCAGGGCAGTGGTGGAGTCACCATCCCTGGAGAGATTCAAAAAGCCGGGCAGACATAGTGCTGAGGGACATGGGTTAGTGATGGGTTTTGTCAGTGTTGGGTTGATGGTTGGACTCAATGATCTGAAAGGTCCCTTCCAACCCAGGCAATTCTATGATTCTATGATCTGACCTCTTCTTGATGAACAATTTCCATTGGCAGTTTCCATTGGCTTTGCTTTCAGTTACGCTTCAGCAAGGCTTTTTCAGCTGTACAATGGCTGCTGAAGGAAGTCCATGGAAACTAATGATAATTAGCACTTCTTAAAAGTCAGTAACTTGCACAAAACTCAGATGTTTACCTTCTGCCATTTGAGTCTGAAAAAAATGTGGCATCCATACTAGCCCGAGGTCCCTCACAGGACACAGCAAGGTGACCACAAAAACTCAGGAGTAAACACCAAGCAACACTCCTTGAATCTACAAACCCAACCATACTAACCAGTACAGATATATACTTTAAGCACAAGGAGGATAGCTAAAATTGTTAAACTTTCCTGTACCAAGAAATTCAGGTATCCATTCTCCTCTGGAGGACCATTTGGAAATGAAATGGGAAGGACCTTCCATGCTGGTAGACAAGAGTTTACAGAGCTTTAAACCGGGCAGAGATCCCTGAATAGACCTTGGGGTTTCAGCTACTCTTTCAGAAAAGAGCAAAAAGCAGGAAAACTGTGGCTTTTACCTGGAAACAGGAAAGCGGTGCAAGGCCAAAAATATTGTTCCCGAACGGTGAATAAGTTGCACCGATATTTAGAAGTATCTCCCTCTTACAGTTTCATATGTTTGAGATTTTTGTGTTCAAAAAGTAAAACGAGGAATAGGAACCAGCAGACATGACTAATCACATTTAATTCTGTGTGTACTCTAAGCACGTTAAAAAAAACCCTTGCTGGAATATTCAGCTTTCCAAGGTGTTCTGAAACAGTACATTTACTTTGCTACTTTTTAAAAGCAGCATATAAAGGCTTTCTATTAGAACTATTAACTTCTATATCCAAATGGAAGAGCAGCAGCAGCGATGTGAGAGCTGATCTTGATTGCTGCATTTTGTCCATTGTCAGAGCATGAATCACACACATTCATTACAAATAGTATTCATAAATATTTATAGCTAATTACACATTGACCAGAGCATGGGGTCCTCCCCTCATGTCCTAGTAGTGATTACCACGATAAACTCGCTGTAACTGATTGCTTTCATACGGCAACTTTAGAGATGCTACAGAATTTCCTGGACTTTGAACATGAATTGGCCGCAATATCTCAAATATGTGTCGCAGTGAATGTTGGCTTTTAAAAAGCGACCACTGTGATCTAACATAAGTGAACTGAACTTACTGCCAGAGAGCACCCATTGATTATGCGTGACTTGGCACTACTGTTAAAAATATGTTTAAATAAAATCTAAAAAAAAAAGAAAAAAAAAGAGAGAGTTGGAAAATGTATTAAAGAAGTTCCTGACCGTTTCAAGATCCAACAAGAGTTTCAAGACCCTTATAAATTGTGATATGCATCAAGCAGCCAAAATTCCGGTTTTCATGAGTTAAATAACCGCATTTTATGACAATTCCTTTACTTTATGGACAGAGATAGGTCGCCCAGAGAAGTTGTAGCTGCCCCATCCCTGGAGGGGTTCAAGGCCAGGCTGAATGGGGCTTGGAGCAACCTGGTCTGGTGGGAGGTGTCCCTGCCCAGGGCAGAGGAGTTGGAACTGGATGATCTTGAAGGTCCCTTCCAACCCAAACCATTCCATAATTCTATGATTCTACAATTCTACGATTCTCTGATTCTATTCTTAATGAATCATGTTTTTCTAACTACAGTACTCTACTTATGTCAACTCTAAGGTTGAGGATTATGTTCATAGATAACAGGATAAATGCATATCCAGCATTTCAATGAAGTTACGTTAATAAATGCTTCTTTTTCTCAATTAAAAGAATCTTAAGTTAAAGCAGATTCTCAGGCACATACCATAAAGGTGACAAGCTACCTGACATAACTTTTATAATTCTCATTTATTCTTTCTACATTTGGTTCATATGGTGTATTTAGGGACTGCTTCTGCTCGTACTGATTAATTTTTAATAATTTTTTGATATGGGGAGATGAAGAAGTTCTCTGGCAGCAAAAATTAAAGATGAACAGTGTCTTCCTGTGTTCATAATTATTTTATTTTGGGAAGGCTCCCTTAAACTTTGAGACAGTGAAGCCTTTCTGCTACTTTCCACTTTCAGTTTCTTTATTTGGAGTTGCTCAGTTGTTGTTGGCATTACATCAATAAAAGTCATAACACGGACTTAGCCACTTGCCTTCTTTGGCCACTTCACATCGCACAATCCTCTGCTAAAACTGCCAGAGAGAATAAAAGGATCAGCCAATGCCACCGCTTCCTTTGCCACAGTGTCAGTGGCCTTTGAGCACAGGGAAGGGAGCTGATGTGCTTCCACCGACCTCTGAAGCAGAGCAGAAAAGTGGAAAACCTGAGGGAAAGCAGACAGATTCCCTTGGAAAAGAGCTGCTCTAGTCTTGGCTCCCAACTCGGAAGGAACTGGAATTGTTTTAACGAACCACCTTTGAAGAGTTTTGGTAAAATGGACAAGACACGATAACCAGCCATGAGATGGTTTTGTCAGAAAGGTCTAGGAAATTTAACAGGGCACAAAAAAAGTCACCAAAATGCCCAAGTCCACTCTAAGGTCTTCCTCTGTGTTCCCTACTATCAATACAAGAGCTCTAACCACTAATGGGTTTATAGGATCCAAAGTCTGGTGATCATAGAATCACAGAATGATGATCTGGAGATCATCCAGTCCAACCCCTTGCAACAGCAGGGTCACCCAGAGCAGGTCCCACAGGAATGTCTCCAGGTGGATTTGAATGTCTCCAGAGAAGGAGACTCCATCACCTCTCTGGGCAGCCTCTGCCAGGGCTCTGACACCCTCACAAGAAAGGAGTTCCTCCTCATGTTTAGATCAAAATTCTTATGTACAAGTTTGTGCCCATTGCCTCTTGTCCTGTCCCTGGGCACCACTGAAAAAAGACTGGCCCCATCCTCCTGACACCCATCCTTTAAGTACTTCTAGGTGTTGATCAGATCCCCCCTCAGCCTTCTCTTCTCCAGACTAAACAGACCCAAGTCCCTCAGCCTTCCTCATCAGAGAGATATTCTAGTACCCTCATCATCTTTGTAGCCCTTTGCTGTACCCTCTCTAGCANGCATAACCTCCAGAAAGGTTTTATTTCTGGTTTTTTCCATGAAAATCATAATGTTGACAATTCAAAAACTCTCTCAGCACTGAAGGAAAAGGTCTAGGAAAGAATGACCTAAGATGCAGTCATGAGGTCGTGTAAGGCCAGTGCAGAGGAGTTAACTGAATTTGCTGGCCTGCTGGTCCCCATAGAGGAGCTTATGCAGGTTCTCAGGCCAGGATCCTTCTACACAGAGGATACAAGAGGCACAAGGCAAGTTGGAGGGTCCATACCAGGCTTAAGAAACATTAGATGAAACCGAAAATATTAACAGGATGAAACTGCCAGGACCAGACAATATCCTTCACGAATTTCCTTGATGAAGGAAGTGCTGAATTACTGCGTGGTTCACAACCTCTCTTAAAACTGCCTCATTACCAGAGTGACAAAAAAGCAGCGCATGTGTGTTAATATTTTAAAAAGCTTCCAGCAGATTCTGAGCAACCGCAGACTAAAAACTGACACCCACTGGGATGATTTCATAGGACAAGCTACAAAACACATTAAATACATGGATAATACAAATCCCTCCCAAATACATTCCACTTCGAAGTTGTCAACAACATGTTGAAAAGGGTTAAGTGCAGTTAAGCTTTCTACAAAGTTCCTGGTATTTAAAAATAAATAAATGAATAAAACTAAGCTATCACAAGGTAAAGAAAAAAGTGACAAAAGACAGAAACCAGATTTAAGAATAAGAAATCAATTTTTAAGTTCCCTGAATGATGTACAGTCCTCTGTTATATACCTTCTTCAGAAGAGCCCAAGAAAAGGAATACGAGACAGCATTAGCTACTTAAGGTAGTTAAAACTAAGATAGGAAAATGAAAGATAGAGAAGATTCACTAATACTAATTGCTTCAAAGACAAAATGGTAGATAACATTCAATGTCAACACATGCAAAATAATGAGGACTTTACTGGAGATTACAGCCCTCTGTAGTAAATGACCTTTTAGAGCCTTGGAAAAGGCCTTGGAGCTATTGTGAACTGCTCTATAAAAATGTTGGCTCTAGTTTAGCCACATTTAAAAAGCAAAAGAATGTTAGAAATCACTAGGAATCCAAAATTCAACAATATCAATTTGCAGTATGCCATATATAACTATCAATAGTTTGGTTTATTCCCTTTCAATTAAATGAAAAATTCTCAAACCATAGCAGGTAGTGAAGGAAAACAAAATGGAATAGCTTTTCAGATAGAATAATTTCCTCAGTGATCATCTTTTTCAGATGAAGAGTCCTACTTACTTGAAAACTGCTCTTTCTTACAATAAAAGAAAACAAGGCATCAAATAAATTAGCAGGTTCAAAGCAAAAAAAAAAAAGAAACAAAAAATTTAGAGGGTTAAAAAAAAAAAAAAAAAAAAAAAAAAAGAAAAGTACTTTTTCACACAGTGCATAATTAAATTCATAGAGCTTTGATTTGGCTGTGGTGACCTGATGGAATGCCATGATTCAAAGAATACAAATGGACTCAAAAGCATTCAGATTAATAAAAAACTCCTCCATTAAGACTATTGGACACAAAAAAAATACAAGAGCAGATTTAGGAAGTCCCTAAGCTGCTGTTTGCTGGAAGCTGGGAGGTTCCATGGCAGAAGTTTCTATGTTCACATGCTCTTTCCTGATCCTCTTTCTCTAAGAATCCACCACTGCCCAGCACCAGAGTCACAGCACTTGGGAAGATGAACTTTCCACCCGGTAAGTTCAGCCAGATATCCATGAGAACGTTCCGTTCACTAGGACATCTACTGTGAGCAGTAACTTCAGGTCTCTGAACTGTGATAGCCCCGTCTCTTTTTTATTTTTCAAGACATAAGGGCAGAGTGGACAGCTGTAGAGAAAATCAGTCATTCAACCACGCAACATTGCTTTTTTTTTTTTTTTTTAATAGAACCAAGACCTTATAAGCAGGAAACCATCTTCTGTACAACTTAAACTAAAATCTTGGAATCACAGAATGGTTTGGGTTGGAAGGGATCTTAAAGATCGCTGAGTTCCCAATCCCCTGCCCTGGGCAGAGACACTTCCCACCAGACTGGGTTGCTCCCTCAAAGGGAAGGCTGGACTTTGCAAATAAGTCATACAGCCAATAGCTCCTCCCCAAAGTGAGGGTTTTATCCCTCCCATTCCTTAGCTGTGCATGCCTGCCCTCTTTTAGCACCACTGGTACTCATCTGATTCAGCCACATGGGAAGCCAGTTCCATGACTCAGACTGGAAAAAATATCAAATAATTAAATTGAAAAACTAAAATCTGCTTCTTTAAGTACTTGGAAGCCAGGGTGAGAGAGTTGGGGGGATTCAGCCTGGAGAAAAGAAGGATCTGGGGAGACCTTAGAGCCCCTTCCAGTCCCTAAAGGGGCTCCAGGAGAGATAGGGAGGGACTCTGGATCAGGGAGGGGAGTCATAGGATGAGGGATAGCGGTTTTAAACTGAAAGAGAGGAGACTGAGATGAGATCTCAGGAAGAAACTCTTTGGTGTGAGGGTAGTGAGACCCTGGAAGAGGTTGCCCAGAGAAGCTGTGGCTGCCCCATCCCTGGAGGGGTTCAAGGCCAGGCTGGATGGGGCTTGGAGCAACCTGGTCTGGTGGGAGGTGTCCCTGCCCAGGGCAGGATCAGGGACTGGATGGTCTTTATGTTTCCTTCCCACCCAAACCATTCTATGATTCTATGATAACCTCATCATCAACTCCAATACATGCCAGTGGGACAGAAGGACTTGCAGCCAGAGCTCACTGTGAGATTGGCTCAGTTGTGACACACAAGGAGTGGAACCAGAGCCTGCAGCCTCCACAGCCCTTCTTCCAGCTCCAAGCACCCTTGGAGATTTCAGACTTCTCATCCATAGAACAAACTTTTAGAGAGAGAGCGAGCAAGCTTTATCTTTGAGGCACCTGGACCTTGACCACCTCTGTTTAGATTCACAAGACATAAAACTCCCTTCCATGGGCAGTGCCAGTTCAGTTTACAAGGAAAGGTTTCACTAGCAGATGGGGCAGCTTCTAGTGACACGACTGTGCTCACAGCAGGATTTTTATTCCTGCATGTCCTATGCTAAAAAAGCACTCTGAAAGCAGCTGGAGGTATTTCAGCTGTACTTCCCCAGCTCGATAAACACTAGGCAAACATTTGCAGGGACTGTTTCCCTGTTCCGGGGCACTGGGACTCACCTTTGGTAGGACCTGATTTATCACATGGCAAGGATGGAGTGGTTTGTTGGTTTTGGTTTTTTTTTTTTTTTTTTTTTTTTTTTTTTAATGTGGTATGTGACTATCTGATGAATATTTTTTTTAATTAAACATCCTCATTTATCCCTGTCCTTATTTTACAAAAACAAACCAAAAACCAAACCATAACCAAGTGCAGTTTTATTACTTGGGTGTTTGTATTTACTGTCATTCATGAAATTGATCCAAAGGTCCCAGACCCTTGGAAAACCAGATCTAAGAGTGTTTATTTCTGTCTGCAAAAGTGGAATTTGTGCATCCTATTATTAATATGTATCTAGAAAAATAAAGTGACTAATGAGTGCTAAAACAGGGATTTGTTTTAATTATGGACAAAAAGCTAACACTAAGAGTTATATAGCTATAACATCTGTCAGAAGGTATGAAATGATAGAACAGAGTTGGCCTCTAATTTATTTCTTGCATATGTGTACCATGATAAGGACCAGGTATTCATTTTTCCACAGGAATCTCTTTGCACAAAACAAATCATGTTTCCTTAATGAACTACATGGAATTTATTGCCTGTTCTTTGCTGTTCAGTCCGTGGCTCCACACCTCAGTTACAATTTGTACTCAGATTTTGCTCTTACTACACAATAAAACAGCCCTGACTCATTTATGATGCCTGAGGCAGAAAAGAAGGTGGACAATCACACAACCACAAATTGTATCATAAAAATATATGTGCAAACAAGTGGAAATTCCACGATTTCCGCCTTCTTTTCAAGCAGTGCAGGGCTCTCACTGTCTCCTAAACCATCTTCTCTTGGTGCCCAAAGCTGAATCCCACCTGCTCCCCCTCAAGGTACAATCTCCCTTCCCACCCACTCCTAGGCTCAGTCTTTTACAATAGTCTTTTAGCACATTTCTGCACCCTAAATCCCCCTCCATAAGCTCTTGCTCCCAGAGAGTCACAGTTCTTCCCCTAACCACATCTACTCATCCAACGCTCTTTCTCTCCCCACCACCAAGTCTTTAGCACCTCCTTGACCAGAACCCCAGACTCGTGGGTCCCTGAACATGTCTCCATCCCTTTGCCCAGACCCTTTACACTCACAAATCCTAAATTCCTCCCTATCCCAGTCCCTGATTCTCTTGGATGTAAGGCCAAAATTGAATCCTGCTCTCTTGAAAGCGCCTGTCCTCTTCCGCATAACAGGACATAAGGATATTCCCTCTGAGTTAAAATTGGACAACCTCTTTTCCATGCTACTTGTGTTCTGGGTAAGGGGGTCATTGGGGACCACAGGAAAAACAACAACAAAGTTTGTTCCAGTTGTAGACCTCACATCTTTGAAGGATACAGCTGCTAAAGGTCTAACTCCAGTAAGTACTTCCAAATTCTTCCTCCCAAGACATGTAACACAGGCAAATGCAGATGGACAGTGCAAATGGAAAAACATGTGTAACTGAAAAATCAAAGCTACCCTTTTGCAAAATCTCAGCACAAAGTGTTGAGGTATTTTAACATGGAAAAACAAAACAGCCTTCCCTGTCTCATTTTACAACAAAAAAAAATGGACACTTTTTTCTTAAGTTTCCGAGAAATAAATCAACCTGGGTTCTTAGGAACACAAAAGCAATCTCTGTTACAACAAGGTCTCAAGAAGTCACAACAGAAAACAAAGTTTAAGGATATGCACAGCCAATCATAACGGAGAGGGTTTTGGATATTACAGAATCCCAGAATGCACTGGGGTTGGAAGGGACCTCTGGAGATCATCCAGTCCAACCCCCTGCCACAGCAGGGTCACCCACAGCAGGTCCCACAGGAATGTCTCCAGAGAAGGAGACTCCACCACCTCTCTGGGCAGCCTATGCCAGGGCTCTGACACCCTCACAAGAAAGGAGTTCCTCCTCATGTTTAGATCGAGCTTCTTATGTACAAGTTTGTGCCCCTTCCCTCTTGTCCTGTCCCTGGGCACCACTGAAAAAATCCTGGCCCCATCCTCCTGACACCCACCCTTGAAGTATTTATAATAATTGATCAGATCCTCCTTCAGTCGTCTCTTCTCCAGACTAAGAACACACAAGTCCCTCAGCTTTTCTTCATCAGAGAGATGTTCTAGGCCCCTCCTCATCTTTGTAGCCCCCTCTTTGTTGGGGATGGAAAGTGGTAACTCTCTGATGGCTCTTCATCTAATATGGTAGCACTCATACAGGTAAAGTTAAGTTAAACTACTTTTTATTGAAGATTCAAGCAAGCATGGTTTCTCCAGGACACATAGATGCTCATTTCAATTCCATCTCCGAGCTGAGAGAGGACATCACTCCATGATATCTACATCTGGATGATGGGAGAGATATCTACAGCTTGGAACGTGTTAATACCTTACAACACGGAGTGTCAAGAAACCTGGTGTAAACAACCCAACCTATAGTAATGCTGTTTCTCTGGTGTCTGGACAAATAACTAACACAGGAAAAAGATTTGAGCCTTTCTGCAGAAACAAGAATACGGAAGAAAACTTGCCCACTCTTGTCAGAGCTCTGGGCTTCTTAAAAATTCTAAAGACTTCATCCAGAGGAGCTGTGGCTGCCCCATCCCTGGAGGGGTTCAAGGCCAGGCTGGATGGGGCTTGGAGCAACCTGCTCTGGTGGGAGGTGTCCCTGCCCAGGGCAGGGGGTTGGAACTTGATGGTCTTTAAGGTCCCTTCCAACTCTGACCATTCCATGATTCTATGACTTGATTTGATCTAATTAGCAAGGAGAGGTAGAGTTAGCCTTGAACTATGGCACAAAACCAAAGCTCAGAAGCATGGGAGGCTTCTTAAGGGGAAAAAAAAAACACAAACAGGAATTATGTATTACATTATTAATCTGTTACATACAGGACTCCAGTCCAGTAACACACGCCAACTTAAATAGAAGACTTTCTTGTTATAGGAGCGACATTTTGCTCAGAAATTCCATCCAACCTACAAGCGTGGGAGAGAATCCATGTTATTTTGAAACTTTGTAGTTCACTACTTTTCTTAGATGGTAACTTCATAGGCCACAATCAACAATTCTGAGTAATGTAATTTTGGAAATTGGCCTCTTACACTGAGGTACAGCCACTTAAATTCAGCTGTGGGAGATGAAACCCATTAATATCAGTGGAACATGACACTTGATTCCCAAACCGACGTTACTATCTCACAGTTCCCCCCCTGTACAAAAGAAAGGCAAACAAGTATCAAGTGCTTTAAATGAGAAAACAAGCAAGCTGAGACCAAAAGTAGGCTGGTTTATAAAATGACAGTAACTATTCTAAGAACATTTCTTTCTGCGCGTCACTATCAGTTTTTCCTTACCATATATTCCATATTGGAAGCTGGTGGATACACCTGACCCCGTAATTTATTATGAAGATCCAAGATACTCTGCATATCACTGTCTGTGATAGCCCTTTTCCCTCTCTGCTTGGCGATCCACCACTCACCATCTTCATCCATGTACTTTTCCAACAGTTCCTCTAAGAGCGTGGCATTGGGAAGAACCATTGCAGAGACTGCTTGAGCTATGAATAACAAGGTGGTTACTCTGAGCCACTCCTGTACTACATACTTCATGATGAACGGCCTCAAAAATGACCAGCAGTTAGCTCCGAGACAAAGTGTTTCTTCCAGGTCTGTTGGCTGTAAATGAGAGAGAAGAGAGAATAACCTATTTTGGAGGCTGAAGCACTGCAGGAACTTACTAAGCAACCAAAGTCAAACTGGAGTTTGGACAGCGTTTGCCATGGGTGGGGAAGTCAGGATGTTACTTCTTTTCACTCTGTTTTTTAGTGTGTGTGTGTGGTTTTTCCCCCCCACCACCACTTTTTACACTGTTGCATTAGGACTATAGCTTATCTTCAACTTTAGGAACTCCAGGTTGTTTTCTGTGCTAGGCTGGTATGCACATTTCACTGCCAGCATGCAAGAAAGCATGCTTTTCATAGCTACTTAAAAGGAGCCAGGCATCAACGAAGATTAGCCTGCAGATAAGGTCTTCCAGTATTGGAATTTAAGAACCAGGCAAGTTAAAGTTAAAGGTTTTGCATTCATTGCCAAACTGGGGGGGGGAGGGGGGGAAATAAACAAAAACCACCAAAAAACACCAGTAAAGTTGATATATCTCTTCCTGATACACTTCAAAATATGACTTCACTTAAAGCTTTTGTTTTATGGTTTCCCCCACAACT
>VXBJ01004043.1:205115-239998 GCA_013400055.1 Nycticryphes semicollaris
CACCTCACTTCCAGCATCCCACACCCAGCACCTAGCATCCTGCCCTCCAGCCCCACCAACCCACACTCCACACCCAGCATCCCGCACCCTGGCCCTGCACCCCTCATCCCACTTCTTTAGTCTCACCACCCACATCCCTCATCCAGCACCCCACACCCCACATCCTGCCCTCCATCCCTGCCACCTGTACCCCACATCCAGCATCCCGCACCCCAGCCCCGCATCCCTCATCCCACCCCCTAGTCCCACCACCTGCACCCCTCATCCAGCATCCCACCCCCTGCATCCTGTCCTCCATCCCTGACACCTGCACCCCACCACCTGCATCCCGCTTCCCGGCCCCACCACTTGCACCCCACACCCAGCATCTCACACCCTGGATGTTGCATGAACCTGAACCCCACATCCTACACCCAAAATCCTTTTCCAAGAAGGGCTGGATCCCACAGCAGTTCCCCGGGGCAGGTCCCACAGGCAGTGAGGGTGGGCTGGCACCGCTGCCTCCTGCCAGAAGCTTGGCATCATTCCTGCAGGAACTGTTGCCCTAAAAAAAGGTCCGGGGGAGGTGTGGCAGGGGTGGTGGTGTGTCCCCTGCCGCCTCCATCTGTTGGTAGGTGGCCAGAGGATGCTAAACCTCTGCTCCTGCTGAGACACAGCAAAGGGGAAAAAGACGGGTGTTGGCACAGGAGCTCTGCAAAAGCCCAGAGGGTGTGAATATGGCAGGAGGCACCAGGAGAGGAATTTTATTGTGGCTTCAGACGAGTTGAATTCTACAAGGTAGAATTCAAAAGCTTGTAACCACTCATTTCTGTTTCCAGCCAGACCAGGCATCAAATACGCACTTCTTTGTTGTACACATCAAATCCGCTGCTGTGTACAGATATGATGTTGTGTACATCAAATCTCTACTTCGTCACCAATCTGATCTAGCTGGAGATGTCCTTGCTCATTACACAGGAGGCTAGCCTCGATGACCTTTCAAGGTCCCTCCCTTCCAACCCAAACTGTTCTATGATTCTGTTTGTATCAAAATCTTCTAGCCTGAAATTTCACGCAAGCTGATCAGGACAACGTTTCTTTTATTTAGTATAACCTGGTACATTGAGCTAAGGGCAGGATTGACCAGCTTCCAGTCTTTGCAGGACTGCTCTACGAGCTTGCAAAAGGTTTTCTGTATTTTCATTTTCAGAAACTTGGGAGGCTGAGGTTAAAACTCATCGGAATCCAGCTGGCTTCAGACCGGCTCTATAAATGCTTCCAAATTTCATGGGCCCAAGAGAAACAATGCCGTGCAAGTAACACACAGCTTCTTATTGTACTCTCCATTTCTTGGTTTTAGTTATAATTCCCCCAAAGACCTTGAACCCTCCCTGTCTTGTGGGACTCTCTGGGCACGCTGTTTCTTACACCCCATAATCTGCAAAAATTGCTAAGCTCCTTATTGCTTGATCTTTATGCCTTTCTCTGAGATGCTGAGATGTGGATTCCTGCTCTCAAGTGGCAGGCACCAAAACTTCTTTCCCAGCAAAACTGTGTGAGGTAAAATGCCTCTCTGCAGCTGGATACACAGATGAAGACGGGGGTGTTTTCAAGGTTTCTGTACCAGGATGCTTTATCATCTCTCATGCTTTTTGGTACGGAAGAACTAGTCTTACTTATAGTCTCACCACCCAAATGAGTTTGAAGACAAGGGAAGGAAAACTCCTGCATCAGTACAGGTTGGGGGTGACCTACTGGAGACCTCTGAGGAAAAAGATCTGGGAATCCTGGTGGACAACAGGATGCCCACAAGACAGCAATGTGCCCTGGTGGACAAGAAGGCCAATGGCATCCTGGTGTGCATCAGGAAGAATGTGACCAAGAGGGCGGAGGCAGGTCATCCTCCCCCTCTGCTCTGCCCTGGGGAGGCCACATCTGGAGTCCTGTCTCCAGTTCCAGGCTCCAGTTCCAACAGAACAGGGATCTGCTGGAGAGGGCTACAAAGATGTTGAGGGGCCTGGAGCATCCTCTTTAGACCTCTGGAGGCCAAGACATAGACACTATACCATCAAGGCACAGCTTCACCATCATCACCTAATAAAGAATATGTGTCATACAGATACGTTTCTTCTGTATACAGGCACAAGTGTTATTTCATTATAAAGTTATTTCATTATAAATGGCCTCAAGTTGGGCCAGGGGAGGTTCAGATTGGGTATTAGGAACAGTTTTTACACAGCAAGGGTTATTAAGCCTTGGAATGGGCTGCCCAGGAAAGTGGTTGAGGCACCATCCCTGGAGGGATTTAAAAGACAGATTGACATAGTGCTGAGAGACATTGTTTAGAGATATTTCTTTCAGAGTTGATGGTTGGACTCGATGATCTTAAAGGTCCTTTCCAACCCAGAACTTTTTATGATTCTATGATTCTAAAGCAGCAGAAAACGTTTACTGTTAGAGCCATTAATGTCTGCATACAAGAAACTGAAGCAACTGAAAGTCTTTATGGGATTCCCATCAATCTCTGAAAAGGGCAGTAGCTGCCCCTTTCTGTCAGCATTGGACATCTGCTGGCCTTCAAACAGAATATACATCAAACATCACCTTCCATCTTCTATTTACATATTGGTCCTATTTGGTCTTTGTCAGATTGAAACCTTAATATATTGAAATGCAGGTTTTAGACACAATAAAATAAATACTAATACAAATAGAGATAGGTCTCATTTATATTGATTTGTTGTTGGTTTTGTTTATCAATTAATTTATCAGTAACTCAATAAATCCTTTATTCTCTGTGACTGTGCCCTTTGTATTTGGTTTGTAGAATCATAGAATCATAGAATTATCTGGGTTGGAAGGGACCTTTAAGATCATTGAGTCCAACCATCAACCTAACTCTGATAAAAAACCAACAACCCATCACTAAAACACGTCACTGTGCACCACATCTACCCGGCTTTTAAATCCCTCCAGGGGTGGTACCTCAACCACTTGCCTGGGCATCCCATTCCAATTTGCAATAACCCTTTCAATATAAATTTTCTTCCTGATATCCAACCTGAACCTCCCCTGGGGCAACTTGAGGCCATTTCCTCTGGTCCCATCTCCTGTTCCTTGGGAGAAGAGACCGACCCCCCCTGGCTACACCCTCCTTTCAGGGAGTTGGAGAGAGCCAGAAGGTCTCCCCTCAGCTTCCTTTTCTCCAGGCTGAACACCCCCAGCTCCCTCAGCAGCAGCTCACAAAACTTGTGCTCCAGACCCCTCACCAGCTCCACTGACCTTCTCTGGACCCGCTCCAGCATGATTATGGCTATGTGATTTGCAACCACATAAAAATGTTGGGACTTTGAAAAATGGCATTTTGACCTATCTGCTAATTTTGTGTATGTAATCAAATGAAATTGCCTGGATCTGTTGTCTCAATCAACTTGAGGGAGATCCTCTTCTCCTGTTTTGTTGTTCTGGATGGGTTTAAAACTCTGATACTGAGGATATAACTGTCACCCAGAATTTAAAACAGCCATAATAAAGAGTTTAGCACCATTTCATCTCCTGAAACTAGAACTGTCCTCCCTTCCCAAAGGCATACATAGACAGACAGGTCCAGTAACTCTTTTCTGAATAGCTGTGGCAGCAACAATGTTTACAACCTGAAAAAAACCCACTTGAAAGAACTTTGTAAGGGGTCACCAGGTACATACCGGACATGCACTGGGAATATGGCACTGAGAAAATCTTAGAAAGGAAGGTTTTTACACTTTGGCTGAAAATGGAGTCAAAGTTTGAGGCAGAGATTGTCTTCTGCTGTTTGAGACTTCCTAGGTTGGAGGAGACAGAATTCCATCAGTCATTGTAAATAAACAAGGGCCTGAATGAAAGATATTTTACTTCATCATCAATTTGTTTTCCTAATAGAAATAATACACAGGGTCTGCGAGCGTGCATAATTGGGTTAAGAAAGAGTGACACCACCAAGTAAGAAAGACAGAGAAAGATTCTACTACATATAAACACATATTTAACCAATCTGCTAAATTATAAAAGCTGGTCTTTTAATTGAAAACACAAGGAAGGGAAAAANAAAAACCAAAACCAGGCCATTATGCTGTTGATTTTAAACATCTTTAGTTGATTTACTTTCTGATGTGCTACTTGACATTACAGGATCACAGCACTGCATTAACCAAAAAGTGTTATTTAGAAGTCTGACCCATTAGAGGACTTTGGTGCCATTTTTTCCCCCCAGAAATAGACTTAATTTATTGCCTAGTCCTGTTGGCAACTAATAATCATGGGAACAGAGTGGGGGTTTTGCCAGAAAAACCTGCTGTACCCCTGAATTTCGAATCCTGGAGAAGTACATTACTTGAGTGTTTCTTTGCTGAGACTTAATATGTCCACCATGCTGCTGAGAGCTCTAATTTAATTTTGCTTTTGGTGCCTCTTTGTTTATTCTCTTCCATTTTGCAATTAAATATACAAAGAGCAAGAGAAGGTAAATATATTCATCTGCAAGTCTGTGGCTAAAACGGAGGAACAGCCTTCAAAGCCTTGCTTTAAGTTCTTGCCCAAACTGCTTCTGAATTTTATTTTTTTCTATTTTCTGCATGGTCAGGTTTAAGAAACTGCCACAAAAGGCTTCTGGCAAGGACAAGAAATGAAGGAGAAATGATGGGTATTGCTATTTGTGCTATTCTGTGTGTGGTGGGAAACCTTTATCCCAAAACCCAAATTATTCTAATGTTGCAAGATCTTTTGATAGATGGATTCCTTTGGCTGAAAAATCTCTTGGCCACATCCATTGTTGAGGAGCTTGTGAACTGTTTTATTCTTGAGGAGCATAGGTACATTGGTAACTCAGAGACAGAACTCCACAACAAAGCCACGGGACGTAGCTTTCCTATGGACTAGATTTACCAGACTAAAAAGATGCACAAATAATCTGAAAGACTGAGATTTGCATCTCTCTTCAGACATTGTAGCATCATAGAGAAGTTTTTAGATCCACTGCTTTTGGTATTTCACCAGCAGAGTTCACAAATATGGTTTCCCATTGTCTCTCCAAGAAGCTTGAAAAACATTTAAAACAACAGGAGTCTTAACGAAACACCCGACAGTTCTTGGCCCTTGGGAAAAGGAGCCTTACCTGTTATCATCTATTATCCACCCCTTGGATGAAGAGCACAATTGGCACAAATGTTTTTCTGTACCATCTTCACCAGGTATTTCACACAAATGACCAAAAAAGAAGTCACAAAAGTCTGTAAATGTAAATCGTAAAATATAAATTCATTTGTAAAGATACAATATATACATGAAATTAAGTCTTCCAATGATTTCGAGAACAATAACATAACTTCTTATACTTGTTATGAACAGATGCCCTGAATATTTTGCTTTTACTTTACTAGTTTAAAAATTTTCATTTTAAAATTCTAATATAATGATTGCCCGAGGACAGAACTATATTTTTATTATCATTGCATTACTTTGAAAATGTCATCCTTGTGTATTTATGGTGATTTGAAGCAACTTTTTCTACTAAGGGAGGCTCCTACTTTGTTTTTATTTGAGATTAAGAACAATTTATTTTTTAGTGTAGTTTTGTCCAAGATGAGCAGTGAACAAGTGTTACCAGCATTTAACATTCTGCAACTAATATGAAGTCGAAGAGAGGTTTTAACCCATGCCAGAGCTGCAGGTCAAAGGGAAGCTGGGGTGAATGGAAGGCAGGTTATTGGTGAAAAAAAAACATCACAGTTTAAATTATTTCCAACCATGAAGATTCTGTGATACATTTTAAAAGAAAGATGCAGTTGGAGGTTGAGCGCGCCGTGAGTAGGTTTGCAGGAAGCACGAAGCTGGGTGGGAGTGTTGATCTCCTTGAAGGTAGAAAGGCTTTGCAGAGGATGGACAGGCTGGATGGATGGGCCGAGGCCAATGGGCTGAGGTTCAACAAGGCCAAGTGCCGGGTCCTGCCCTTGGGTCACACCAACCCCCTGCAGTGCTCCAGGCTGGGGGCAGAGTGGCTGGAGCTATTCATAATAAATGCTGGAACTACATTATGAACAGCCTGAAGTTGCCCCAGGATAGGTTCAGATTGGATATGAGGAACAATTTTTACAAAGAAAGGGTTATGAAGTGTTGGAATGGGCTGCCCAGGGCAGTGGTGGAGTCACCATCCCTGGAGGGATTGAAAAGCCGGGCAGACATAGTGCTGAGGGACATGGGTTAGTGATGGGTTTTGCCAGTGTTGGGTTGATGGCTGGACTCGATGATCTGAAAGGTCCCTTCCAACCCAGGAAATTCTATGATTCTATGATTCTACAAGAAATTGTTCTGATTTCTGAACTGTTGTTTATTATAAAAGTAGTTAATTTTCTCCCCTTGACTGTTAAGCATATAAAGATCAAAAAGTATTTTGTTTACCAAAGAAAAAAACTCCTGAAATGAGGAATCATAGAATCATAGAATGGTCCAGGCCAGAAGGGACCTCCAAAGGTCATCTAGTCCCACCTCCCCGCAGTCAGCAGGGACACCCCCAACTAGACCAGGTTGCCCAGGGCCTCCTCAAGCCTCCCCTTGTATATCTCCAGGGAAGGGGCCTCAACCACCTCCCTTGGCAACCTGTCCCAGTGCTCCACCACCCTCAGAGTAAAGAATTTATTCCTAATATCCAATATTAATGATACATTTGTTCTAAAGAACAAATGGACTTTCACAGAAATAGTCTCTGACTGGTTTTTTAGATGTTAGCACATACAATCATTGCTTCTCTGTGGCTCTTCAAAAATACAACAAAAGACAAATACATACTCCCTTTCCTTTCACACAGCACCCCAAGAGATACTGGATGAGCAGCTGAAGGAGCAGGTTCCCTTTTCCACCCCTCACTAAAAGGAGTTGAGCCTGATTTTCTGTGATTAATTCCTCCCAACCCGGACATTAGAGTGAGTCAGGAAGGCATTTTCCCTGTCACTTCTAGTTCACAAAATAATCAAGTGTACTTTGTGCCAGGGAGGTGTGTAGCAACGCTTTTGTAACCCAGCCATGGGGGCACTTCTGGCAAAATGAAACCATGCTGAAAAAAGCATTATTTACATTGAATTTATCTGAAATAAGGAACTAATAGGGGAAGCTATATGGTACCATCTATATATTCTTGTTGGTTTAGTCTCACGTTTCTGTTCTCTCTCAGGCTCACCACTATATGCTGCTGTCTTTTTGTTTGCTTGTTTGTTTGGGGAAAATAGGGGACTTATGAGCATGCTGGTATTTTCTGCCTCCAACAAATTCAAGCCTTAAGCACAGAAACACTTTGTTCCAAGTCCCTTTGCTGCTGATTGATTTGGAATAGGACTGAGCACTTTGTTGGTGGTTTTTATTGTCTCCAGTTATCTGCCCCATAAAATAACTGAATTAAATGTTGCTTTTGTGCTCAGTGTTGCTGCAGAGATAGGATTGGAGCATTTTACCTCAAACCGAGGTTTTCTCCAACATAGGTGGATTTTGTCATTTTGAACAAAACCTAGTACTGAACTTCATGTATTTTTCTTACGGGTTTTTTAAATGAAACGTGGCTGAGGATTTATTTCTAAATTTATATGTATGAATCACTTGAGCTGTGTGTGTGAGGGAGCAAACCGATGGCTGAAACCCTTCCTTCTAGTTAGAGCATTTAACATTGCAGAGGCTTAACAGTTTAACAGTTTAATTGTAATAGAATCATAGAATCATAGAATTGTCTGGGTTGGAAGAGACCTTTAAGATCACCTAGTTCAACCATCAGTCTAGTTCTGATAAAAACCACTCACCAAACCACTTCTCCAAACACCATATCAACCCATCTTTTAAATACCTCCAGGGATGGTGCCTCAATCACTTCCCTGGGCAGCTCAATGGTCCTGTCCCATCCAGTTAGACCCTGTGAGAGTCCTTAATTCCTTGTTTACTCTCTGGAAAAGAAATAGCTTGATAAAGCCATTTCAGCCTTTCTAAAGTGAGGTGGGAACATCAGCATTTTTTTCAGTATCCCCGTTAAATGTAGCACCCTTACAACATACAAATTACAGCAAGGAGTCAAAATAAAAAAGAAGAGAAATATTTGAAAATGAGAAGTTATGGAGAAGTAAGTCCCTGGACCAAGACCTTTCCAATAAACATGCTCAAGATTTTTTGGTTTGTTGGGGTTTTTGGTTTTTGTTTTCTCCCCTAGGGAATAAATTCCATCTGCCCAAGCTTCCTGATTGCTTGCCAGAGTTGGCTGGCACAGAAACAGTATCTCAGAGGTGCTATGAAGTTTAGGTAGTTAGATTTTTATTTTCCTGATGGACCCCAGGATGCCAATTGTCTCTCCATCAGGTCAGCCCCCAACCTGTCCTGGTACAGGAGGTTATTCCCCCTTGGGTGAAGCACACTACATATTCAATATCAGACCCCACAGTGAAATACACACTGATTTACAAGTATCAGGCCTTGCTTCAGCTGAATCATGTCTATTTTATGTGGGCAAAATCAGACAGAATCATCATTACTCCTCTGATCATGAGTAGCATTCTTCTAGAGAAAAGATTTTCAGGAATTTGGTGGCAGAAGTCCTCCAGGAACACCAGAAGGCAGAGGAATGGAGGAGGTACTAGGGATCATGTCTGTGGCACATGTAGTATGTCTGGAGCACAGGACAGTTTTAGATGATACAGAATAACTTCTTGCACAACTAATCCACTTTTTTTTCCCTTTTTTTTCTCCCAAACAAATCTGGACTAGTGCAGGCAAATAGATTGGACTGGACAATTGTGTTATTTAGCTATTACAATTCTTACTTTGTGCTGGGAGTCCTTCAGTGCCTCACGATGCCCCTGCCTAAAGGTCGGGTGAAATTACCTTTATCTACATCCTGATAGCACAACTGGAATATTTTGAAACAACCCTGTTTGAGAATCAGCAAGAATATTTAACTCTGATTTTATTTTCTTCTATATAAATTACCCACACCCTGCTGTGAAAAACAAGGTCTTCATAAATAATACCAGCACAAACAGGATCTCAGAGGCCATTTCCAACCATGACAATTCTATAATTCTGTGATACATTAATTTATGTCATCCTACATAACACCTCAGTTTTCAATAGCAACTCATTCTAGCCAGCAAAAATGAACACAATGTTTAAAACAAAGATCTTAAGATTATTAACTTTCATTGTTATTATATTTCCTGCAAATTTCCAGATAAATGTAATTAAGTATAAGATTCCACAGCCACATGAAAGGAAAGAATGGTTTCAAAATTGATCCATAAAGGAAGATTTAATTAGAATTACAAAGGACAACAAAAGCAATGAACTTTGTCAGTTGGAATATGGCTCTTTCATAAACAGATCTTTGAAGAAGGTCTTCATTAGCATATTTCTATATTTTGCCTGGGAGCTCTTCAGCAAGACTTATTCAAGTTTCATTAATATTTTAAAATCTGTGGCAAAAATGTAACTTTAATTATAGGGTTGGGTTATTTGAAAATTAAAATACTGCCTTTAGCTGTACTAAAAGAGCACTCAGAAGAGACTTTGTGAGAATCTTATTTCTCCTTAAATCCCACAAGATGGAATCAATTTCTATTTTAATTAATAGCTTATTTGCCAGTCATTTACAATTCAGTGCATAGCCTTGACTGTTAGCACCTCTAAATACTCATTCCTCACACTGGGTAAATTATTTTCTAGTATCAGGAAAAGGTCCGTGACGCAGTATCTTTTTTTGAGGCGATGATGGCTTTGGGAAAAGATCCATGTGGCACATTTGGTTGTATCAAGAAGAGATGGATATGATCATAGAAGAGAAAACTTGGCCAGCAGGGCAACTGCCACTCTGCTCTACTCTGGGGAGACCCCACCTGGAGCATGGCATCCAGCTCTGATCCAGCTCTGGAGTCCTCAGCACAAGAAGGACACAGAGGAGGCTATGAAGATGCTGTGAGGGCTGGAGAACCTCTCTTATGAAGACAGGCTGAGAGAGTTGGAGTTGTTCAGGCTGGAGAAGAGAAGGCTCAGGAGAGACTTTAGAGCCCTTTCCAGTCCCTAAAGGGGCTCTGGGAGAGACGGGGAAGGACTCTTGATCAGGGAGGGAAGCCATAGGACTAAGGGGAGTGATTTTAAACTGAAAGAGAGGAGATTTAGATGACATATTAGGAAGAAATTCTTTGTTGTGAGGGTGGTGAGAGCCTGGCCCAGGTTGCCCAGAGAAGCTGTGGCTGCCCCATCCCTGGAGGGGTTCAAGGCCAGGCCGGATGGGGCCTTGATCAGCCTGGTCTGGTGGGAGGTGTCCCTGCCCAGGGCAAGGGGGTTGGAACCTGAATGTCTTTAAGATCCCTTCCAACCTAAACCATTCTATGATTATAAGAGTAAGACTATTGCAAGGAGACCATGGTGTGGATGGCCTGTCACCCTCAGCACCAGCAGCAGATTCCAGCTCTGTGCCTTCAGTGCAGGAAGAACTGTTTTTCCCTTGTTTCTTCTTTAAACTTCACAGTGTCAGATATTCACTGAATGTGAACAGCCAAGCACCAACTTCTTCTCTCTACTTCGTTCTGTCCCAGTCTCACACTTCCTCCCAATGTCCTGCTTTGGGGTAAAACAGGGCCAACTTTTTTTTCAGTAACTTTACTTCTTAGCCAGGCCTCTCCTAACTCTCTAAAATTAACACATTGTGCAGAAAACTGTTCATTCTCAGAGTGATAAGACCAATGTTCACAGTCAATGCCAAGGAATGGTGTGCAGAGAGTTTGTACTTATTGTTAACAACCAGGGTCAGCTCATTTAGTTATTTGCCCCATTGGAGGGTTGGAAATGGAAAAGCATAGAGGGGTCACTTTTGCAGGGAGTAGTGCACAGGAGAGGTGACCCCAAACTGACCAACAGGGTATTCCATCCGTCCCACCAGCCCTGTGCTCAGTATAAAAGTTGAGGCATCAAAGGGTCAGCCCTCTTTCTCCATTGAACAGTGTCCAAGGAGGACTCTGTCTGTTTATCTCCCTTTGACGCTGATCTGTGTGCTCCTGATTCCAAAACTCCCATCCATCGCTGAGTCCAGCCTGGGATTTCCCCAGTGCCTGTTGGTGGCATCATCCTGGGAGCTTGATACAGTTTTGTATATATTGCATCTATTTAATTTTTATTTTGTTATCAATATTAGTTTAATTCCTTCTTAACTCTTAAATCTCTTTATCTCTCCTTGATATCTCCTGGGAACCAGAGGTGGGGGGAGATCATCCCTTGCTTGTCATTGGCCAATTTAGGCTAAACCATGATCCCCTTCCATCACATTTTTGCTGTGTCCTTCTTCTCTCTCTCTGTCTCTCTCAGCGAGACCCAGCCCTTTGTTTTCTGCCTTTCCAACTTTGTTATTGCATTTACTTACCTGCCTCACATCAGGACCTCTGACTCTTCCTCAGGAGAAATCTCTTGACAATTTCCTGACTTTCTACCTCACCACTCAGAAGAACTGGGCACATATTCCTAAGCAGCTATACCACTGATTGATTTACCACCTTTTTGCCTATGTAGCATGGGTTATGCATGAAAAAATACTACATTTGGCAGCAGTATAGGCATGGCTATACAGGTGGCTGAAAAATATAAAGGGATGTTTATTAGAGAACTCATTTTTTCCTCCCATTTCATCAGTCTTCCATAGTCAACTGGTTTGCATCCAGTAATCCCGGCTCTCTCTTTCCTCTGACCCACAGTTTAAAAAAAATCCTGCTGCCAAGGGCTGGGGAATGGGCTGAACCCACGGCTCCTGCAGTGGATGGCAAACCCACACAGCTCCAGCTGCAGCTAGAGGAGGGTACGTGAGGTTTTGAGTTGCTCCTTTGAAGGAATAGCACCTTTAAAGGACTGCAGGTTCTAGACATCAAAACACAGACCTGTTCTCTGAATGCTTATGTTGTAAAACATCATTAATTGCTTACAGAATGCGGGGCCCCAGAAAAGGAAGTTCAAGCAAGCCGTATAGTAAACCCTTTTGCAAAGAAGCTTTCAGATTTGCAAAGTCTATTGGCGCTTCCCAAAACGGCGTCGCCAACGTCAGCCAGGTGGGTGCCATGGAAAACACCACCAGCGTAAATACTGAAAGGTCAGCTCCCCTTTTGTGCCAGTGGTGTGTGCCTGTTCCTCAGCCTCCTCGCTCTGAACAGACCGATATCTGTACGGGCACAAATGTTAAAACATACATTCTTACACTGGTGCCAGTGTCTGTTTTTCTTAAAGAAGCAATATTTATATATGCAAACAAGACAGTTACAGAGAGTATGGACTGCAATATTTTAACTCCACGGTTCCTTCTTGCCTTGGAGAAAAAAAAAAAAGGAAAAGGGACAGGTCTCTCCTCATGGGGCTTTGAGGAACATGGTCTAGTGGGAGATGTCCCTACCCAGGGCAGGGGGGTTGGAACTAGATGACTTTTAAAGTCCCTTGCAACACTAGCCATTCTATGATGATTCTACGTGTATGAGAAATGTGGGATCGTGGCATCTTTGCAGTAGTATAGTGCCTGACCAATCTGAGGATAAACTTTGTGAGGCATATGGCTTTTTGTGCCTGGTCCTACTGAGGATGCTATAAACTTCAGTGCAGCCAAGTGGAAATAACATTTATTCAACGTTTGCTTCCTTTGGAAAAGGAATTTGATGTGGCTTCATTTTAATTAGTTTGTATCAGGCAAGAAATACCCTGACTGCAGAGAAGGTGAGAAATGTTCAAAATGCGGTAGGGCTGCAGGAATCACAGGTTGGGATTCGAAATTATTCCTCTGGCTTTTGGCATGCACCAAAGAGCATGCTGAAGAGCCTGTGGCTGGCATGATACAGTTGTGCACTTGAGAAGTAGATCTGGTGGGGTCAAGGAGCAGAATGCTTTTGCTACACTGGAAAGGTATAGTAGTAGTGTAAGCACCATCCCTGGAGGGGTTCAAGGCCAGGTTGGATGGGGCTTTGAGCAATGTTGTCCAATGAGTGGTGTCCCTGCCCAGGGTAGGGGGTTGAAACTGGATGATCTTTAAGGTCCCTTCCAACCCAAACCATTCTATGATTCTAGGTATCACAGTCTGCTTCCACTATCACTAATGAACCAGACCTGTAACATGGGCATGCGAGTCCATGGGTAGGAAGGGGAGATTTTGATTCCTTCCTTTCCTCTGTGCAAGTCATGTCAGTTCATTAATGGAGGAAAAAAGGACTTATCCCTCCAGTATTCTTTATAGCCTGTATGTCCTTTGCAGTTAGCAAGTTAAAATACTGCTATGGTTGTGTTCTCTGCTGTGTTTGTTTGTGTAAGGCAATAGCACATAATTTCTAGCCTTTGGCCCAGCATTAGGAAAGTAAAGTTTTAATATTTGAATATTTGGGGGAGGGGTGTGTGTGTAATATATTCTGCAATACATCTGATAAGTGTACAGCAGTTAAAAAAAACCCCAAACATTTATGATAGCACTTGGAAAAAAAATAAAATGATAAAATACTGTGCAGAGTTGTCAGGGCACATAGTGTGGAGGTTTTATTAAAAGGTGCTCGTGCCTGGGGTAAGTACTTCTGAGAAAATTTTCAGAGGTTGAATGTTTTTGGGAAACCTGATCGTTGTGGTTTCAGTGAAAACTTGTGGATGACATTTTTTATGCATTGTGGCATTTTTCTCTTAAATATTTCACAGGACACGACTTTACAACTGAATTACTGTATATGAATGATAGCATATCACATACTCAAAATAATGTTATCATAATAAAAAGCCACACAGCATTACTGTGGTGACCCACCTGGCACTGGGCAAATTTTAACTCTACAGGCTTTCCCCCCTCAGCCAGGTTTCGCCTTCAGAATCACTTCCTGACATCAGGACCACCCTTTCACTGACACATGATAAGGTTTTGAAGAATGATCTGTCAGCAAGACTCACATCCTTACTTAACTAATCGAGATAAAAATAACTGAAATTTCTAAGCTTCCCAAAATATACATTAGAAAAAATGCTCTGAGGGAGCTGGTTAATGCATTATTTCCAGATGTATAATAAATAATATGCTTCTTTAAAAATTGCTAGGAAAGCAGTTTCTTCTAACTTTTAAGACAGTCTAAGGGGCAAAGGCACATAAAAGAAACAGCGTTAAGTGCAGTAAAGATGTTTTGACATTGGTAATGACTATAGAGATTGCTGTAAGGAAACTAAAGGTCAAAGTCCTTCTAACTTTAAAGCCTCTTTTTATAAAAATCTTTAATTACACTGTATACATTTCCATGTATAGAAGAATGATTTAAAATGTCCAAAGGAAAATATTTCTGTTACGTTTCACAGTTCCTATATGCAGATTCTTATTCAGCTCCCATACCTCACCAGGCTGCTGCTCTCAGCACAATGCATTCATCAGTTCTTAGAAGTGTCTCCATGCCTACTTCAAGCCTTTCTATTCCATATCTGGAGTCAACAGCACAGGAAAGACATGGACGTTTTGGAACAGGTCTAGAGGAGGCCATGAAGATGATAGGAGGGCTGGAGCCCCTCTACTGTGAGGACAGGTTGAGAAAGTTGGGGTTGTTCAGCCTAGAGAAGGGGAGGCTCCAGAGAGACCTTAGAGCCCTTTCTGGGACCTAAAGGGGCTACAGGAGAGATGGGGAGGGATCTTTGACAGGGAGAGGAGCCATAGAATGAGGGGGAATGGTTTCAAACTGACAGAGAGGAGACTGAGATGAGATCTCAGGAAGAAATTCTTTGCTGTGAGGGTGGTGAGACCCTGGCCCAGGTTGCCCAGAGAAGCTGTGGCTGCCCCATCCCTGGAGGGGTTCAAGGCCAGGCTGGATGGGGCTTGGAGCAACCTGCTCTGGTGGGAGGTGTCCCTGCCCAGGGCAGGGGGTTAGAACCTGATGGTTTTTAATGTCCCTTCCAACCCAAACCATTCTATGATTCTATGAGATGCTACTCCCAAATCTGTTTGGAAAAATCTTTATTCTTTCTTGGCCTGCAGATATTCAGGCTCTGCATCTGCAGATGCAAAACCAGGTTTTGCATCTCTGGTGACTCAACATTTCCCTAATTGTCTCATGGTACATTTGTTATCAGAAGCCAAGGCAAGTTGCACCTGTGTCCTGTCTAAGTGGGAAGCATCCAGTTGTCCCCGGGAGCCCTAAAGAAGGCTAGCTGGCAGTTCAGACCTCTTGAACAGCCACCTATTTTTGATAGACCTCAAGAAGCTGCCTGACCAGGACTGATGATACATTTTGGAGCATTTCCAGAAGACTTGTATAAATATCCCACAAACAGGTACTTACCATCTACTGAATACAAGGAATCCACTAAGTTTAACTGGAATGTATTGAAATCATTTAGTTTAATATTCAGTACCATGCCCTGATTTTTGTGCACTTACAACCACCTTTTATCAAATTCAGGACTTTTCTCCAGTTATCTCTTTAAAAATATTTTCCACAATTTGTTCACCACACTATTGTTTCAGCCACTTGTTTCCTGCCAAAATGAATTTTCTCAGTCTCTTTCATTTCACTGCTTTTCTTTTTTTTTTTCTTTTTTTTTTTTTCCCCCAGAACTTTTCTTCCCTGCTGCCTTTCTTATGCTCACTGCCCTTTTCTTTTCATTCTTTCAAGGCAGGCATATGTTTCGCTGTCTTTCTTCAAATCCTCACCAGTTGCTTTCCCTTTCCTCACCTTCATTTTATCATCTGCTCTCTGCTGTTTCTCCTTCCTATTCCACCAGCCTGACGTGGTAGTTCAGGTTCATACCATTGCATTAGACACTGGGGAGGAAAAAGTTTTCTCCAGATATAAATGCCAAATACAGTAAAAGCAGAAGACAGGGGGTCACGTCACATAGAACGGATTTTCCTAAGAGTTTGATGGTTAAATGGCGAAGTGTCTGTATTTTTTTGCTTTGATGTCTATTTTCACCTTTACCTTTCAGGATGCAGCACGGCGCAATATCAATTAAATATCACTGCTACAACATAATTAATAAAACAAAAGTAGAAGCTTCAGAGCATGTAGGGAGAATATGGAGCTGCTAACAGAAATTCTGTGTCTCAAGTACAAGCACCTTATGAAGTCATGTCAATTCTTTTTGTTTCCTTGACTAAGATCCATCCCTCCAGTCTCTCACTTCGCCACAGAATATAATCTGGATCCTGGCTTTGATGTTCTTGATTTTTGGTTTTGGCTATCAGATATACTATGGAATATCAGTGAGTGAAGAGCAATGGCAAGTACCATTTCAGATTTCTCTCAGGAACTGAAAAAATGTAGTCTGCCTTGGGTTTTTTTTTCAGACATTTTCTGTTCATAATGTGAGAGCATTTTCACTGATCTTACACAGAGCAGCACACTGTTATGCTGGATATAATAGTTCTACTGCTTTGAGTTCCAAGTGTGCTATGTAATTCTAACCATTCCAAACATGATTTGTCTTTGAAGAAAATCCATAGATTTGCTACTAAGCTCTGAAAACAAGGTGGATAACTCTTTGGTTGATTTGGCACAGGTAATTTGATGAACTGATGAGATAGAGCTGATGAACAGAACCCATAATGAATTAAATGATATTATTTGTAAGCCAAGAGATCCTGGCGATGAAACTGATTTCAGTACACCTTCCTTTTTTTTTTTCCCATTAAAAGAAAATTTGTAATAAAATTTCATTAATGAGACAATCCTCCATACTTAAAAGACCACCTTAGTTCTATGCAGATACAGTTTCAGAGATACTAGCTTTTTTGAGAATTAATTCTAGTTATCAGAAAGCTGTCAATAGAATATGGATTTATAACTTGCCTTTTTTTTGAGCAGAGAACCCTGATTTTGCATCCTCATCTTCTTTTCGTACCTTCAAGAAGAGCATTTTCCTGTGGTTTGGGGCTGTACTGTAGTTGGTAATTCTTTGCAGTTTAAAATAACAGAAACGCTCTTGTCTCTGTCTGTCACTGTGCCTTCCTGGAGTGCTGAGTAAGACACCTCATTTGCGTTTATTAGTTAATGCTGCTCTTCTGCCTTTTTATTCTGCCTTTCTGTCTTCTTTTATATGACTTTTTAATTAAATCTTATTCTGTCCTTTCATTACTTATTAATGTTTTCATTGGGGAAGCGTGGTTTTCACTCTCCTCTCAGAAGGAGATGCAATTTATTTCAATAACCTCATTTAAACTTAGTTGGCAGTAATAAAACCAATAATCCATTTGTTAATCATGCAAATTGAAATGACAGTTTCAGGACACACATGCCTAACATAGCGTCCAATGATCACAGGTGGAATGTGGCTTCTGCTTCATGAACCCCATGTGCTATTAATGTGCCAGCATCTGATAGAGGTTGCTCACAACTGGGAACATTGGAGGTGGGTAGTAAAGTGAGGATGATCTCACTATTTTATCAGTTATGACAAATATGTCTGTTATGAAGACGGCTTTGAACATTCAAGTTAACGTGTTGTTCTTGTCCAGCCCTCTAAGGAAGCCTGCACTGAAAGGAGCTCAGACTCCTATTTTACATGCCTGAAGTTAGGAAGTGTGAATAATTTCATTCCTATGTCTCTGCAAATGGGTTCTCTGTCCCTGACAGATCCCATTAAATGAAGTATTCACAAAGGTGGTTTAACTGTAGCTCTTCTTTTAATGACATTCCCACAGAGCAGTTTCCTGGTGATGTCTCCAAACTTCTGTTACCTGCAAACCTCCATCCACATTTCACCCTGACTGCTACATTTCCCGTAAACTGACTTCATCACGTAATGATTTAAGAGAAAACTGGCATTTTTTTTTTTTTTTTTTACTTTGTCACGATTCCTCATCTTTTTTACATCATCAGTGGACTAATTTCTAGCACTTTCGGTCTTACCATTGCGATCATCAGTGGATTGTAATACCTACAATTTCCTTCAGAAAATATTGAACAAATAAAATGTGAAAGCACCTCTTTCCAAGTACTTCTTTCAGGTTTCCCATAGCTTCCTGCAGGGACTGAGAAATTTAAGCAACATATTTTCTTCCAGTGTTGACAAAGACTTAGCTTACTTCTAATTCTTCATAACACCATAATGCAGAAGAGTGCAGGTGAAGGATTGTTACTTTTCTTTTGGCCTGAATCATAGGGTCTACTGTTGTGGTTTGGGCTGGGCTGGCTGTTAAAGGAACAACAGATACTCTCTTTAACTCTCTCTCCCACCACTACTTCCCAGAAGAAAAGAGATAGAAAAATAAGGAAGATACTTATGGGTTGAAAAGATAACTGAAAGTATTTTATGAAATATTAATAATAAAATAATAAAATTAAAATAAAATAATATCCCAAAAAAAGAAAATAATGAAGTGTATACAACAAATACAAACCATATCAAGCTCCCAGGTTGATGATCACAATATGGTCAGGCACAAGGAAAGTCCCAGAATGGACTCAGTGGGGACAGGAGCTGGATTCCAGAGCTGGATTCAGGAATGCACAGATTGACATCAGGAACAGGTGAACAGAATCTTCCTCAGATGTTGGCTATTGAAGAAGGAGGCTGCTCCTTGGATCCCTCAGCTTCATATTGAGCGTGGAGCAGATGGGATGGAAGACCCTATTGGTCAGTTTGGGGCCACCTGTCCTGTCCCCTCCTCCCTGGAGGTTGGACCTGTCTGTGCTTTTCTGTTTCTGCTGCTCCAGTGTGGCATCTAACAAAGTTATCTGATCTTGGTTGTTACAGAAGTAAGTTGAAGCAAGAGCTTCTCTGCAAACCATGCCTTGCTATCACAGAATCACAAAATTTCAGAGTTAGAAGGGACCTCTAGAGATCATCCAGTCCAACTCCCCTGCTAAAGGAGGGTTACCCAGAGCACATCACTCAGGGCTGTGTCCAGGTGGGTCTGGGATTCTACCTCCCTGTGCAGCCTCTTCCAAGGCTCTCTCACCCTCAGCCCAAAGAAGTTTCTCCTCATATTTGAATGGAACTTCCCATGTTCCAGCTTGTGCCCATTGTCCCTCATCCTATCACTGAAAACCACTGAGAAGAGTCCGGCTCCATCCTCCTTCAACCCACCCTTCAGATCCTTGTGAGAATGAAGAAGGTCTCCCCTCAGCCTTCTCTTCTCCAGGCTAAAGAGTCCCAGCTCTCTCAGCCTTTCCTCACCAGGGAGGTGCTCAAATCCCTCCATCATCTTTGTTGCCCTATGCTGGACTCTCTCCAGTAGTTCCCTGTCTCTCTTGAACTGGGGATCCCAGAACTGGAGGCAGGATTCCAGTTGTGGCCTCGTTAGTGCAGAGTAGAGGAGCATCCACTATAAACATCAGGCCTTATCCCTCTGGTAGCAGACACTCTCTGAAGAATACGTCGGTAATTTTGTAGAGTTAGAATAGGCTTAACTGAAAAGTCAAATTACTGAAAAGAAAATTGATTCTGTTATACCTCAAACCTGGGAACATAGCTCAAGGTTATAGGAAGTCTTAGCAGTATGACATCTGTCACATTGCTATGGATAAGCCATGATTCCAAAGGTTGCAGGCTCACCATGGCTTGCTGGTGCATCAGTCTGAAACGAAAGAGCGCACACGAGATAATTTGCAAGTAAAAACCTCTTGTTTTCAGAAATGCTGCAACGTAGCCCTGAGGGACTACATGTGGAAGGGATGCATGCACTCTGGCCACCCAGAGACTGAGCTTGAGTACCACCAGCAGCACTGCAGCTGTAATCCAAACCAACAAAAAACCTGTCAAGTGAACTATAAAAGTAGCTCATGCCAGGAAAAAGCTGCTGAGTGTTGTCGAGGTAGGCAAGTGGGTGGGTATAGAAGAGGAAGTGATTTGCAAAACAAAAGGTTTCAGTGCTGGCAGGAAGGGAAAGGTGAACTTTTTCAGAGAGGTTATTGGAGCTGTGAACTATCCTTTCCATCTGACTCAATGCTCTGTTTCTGGCTTCTCCTCTTCCACAGCTGACTGGCTCTCACCTAATTATAGGTTAATATGTTAAGAAGCAGTTGCACAGAATTGCCTTCTGTATCTGGGATTTTACATGCTGGCCTCTGGCCGCTGTCCCCACCACAACATCAGGCTGCTTGTGTAAGTGGTAAAAAAGACACGCTGGGCAGTGAAGACAAACAGTCATCACCGCTGCAGCCACAGCCCCACAGTGGTGCAACCACAAAACTGGCATTCATGAAATAAGGAACTGCACACAAGCAGCTGCCTACGCTGAGAAAACAGACTTTTCAGATGCTGGAGGTGTTAAATATAATCGTGAGCACATTTCCACCACGCTTCCACTGGAGGTAGCAGCAATATCTCAGTGGCTAAAATACTGTGGTGATACGACATTTTATGGCATATGCCAATATCACAGAATCACAGAATCTCAGGGATTGCAAGGGACCTTGAAAGCTCATCCAGTCCAATCCCCCTGCCAGAGCAGGAACACCTACATCAGGTCACACAGGAACGTGTCCAGGTGTGTTTTGAATGTCTACAGAGAAGGAGACTCCACAATCTCCCTGGACGGCCTCTGCCAGTTACTTTCACCTTGAAGAAGTTTTTCCTCATATTTCAGTGGAACCTCCTATGTTCCAGCTTCCACCCATTACCACTTCTCTTGTCATTGGGTGTCACTGAGAAGAGCCTGGCTCCATCCTCCTGACACTCATCCTTTACATATTTATAAACATTCATGAGGTCACCCCTCACTCTCCTCTTCTCCAAGGTAAAGAGACACAGCTCCTTCAGCTTTTCCTACTCTGGGAGATGCTCCACTCCCTTCATCAGCTTTGTAGCCCTGCCCTGGACTCTCTCCAGCAGTTCCCTGTCCTTCTGGAACTGAGGGACCAGAACTGGACACACTATTCCAGATGGGGTCTCACCAGGGCAGAGTAGAGGGGGAGGGGAACCTCTCTTGACCTATTAACCACCCCCCTTCTCATACACCCCAGGATGCCATTGGCCTTCTTGGCCACCAGGGCACAGAGCTGGCTCATGGGCATCCTGCTGCCCACCAGGACCCCCAGGTCCCTTTCCCCTACGCTGCTCTCCAACAGGTCATTTCCCAACCTATACTGGTACCTGGAGTTGTTCTTGCCCAGATGTAAGACTCTACACATGCCCTCATTATATTTCATTAAATACCTTCCAGCCCAACAACCCTTTTAATTTATTGGCTTTGTCTCAAAAAAATGATGTAGAAAATTGAATATTGAGAAGACCTGTTGCATTTTATTGCAGTATCTGAAAAATAAGTTTCCCAGAGAAGCATCTGTAACACGCATTTAAAATAACACAGATCTAGTATGAAGCCTTCATAGTTGTACACATCTCTTAACTGTATACCGATCATCTACTAAGTTAATAGAATTTCCATTTCCTTGCTTCTTCTGAGCTCTGATTGAGTCATCTGTATCATGGTGAAAATTTCAAGCCCTCAAGACTGGAAAGAAATCTTTCACAGAGCCTCAGAAAATATATTGTGTCTTGCAAGTCCAACTATCATTTCTGTGTGATCCTGGAATTTCACAGAACGAACACAGAATCACAGAACCTTCATGGCTGGAAGGGACCTCTGAGATCATTCAGTCCAGCTAATTTCTAGCTGACTCAATTTATTACTCCACGTGCAGTAATTAGGGCTTTTTGCTTCCACTTTTCATGATTTCTTAGGCCTTCAAAAAATCACAGGCAAAGACTTGCACTTCAAAAAATAATAAACTCAGTGATGTCTGTGAGCACTTAGCAGTTGTCTCATAACACCATGATAAGTTAAAAAAAGAAACACCCAAACCAGACCAAACAGAGATGTTTCTTAACGTAGGGCATATTTAAACTATGAAACTCCCCATCGTTTGCCAGTTCAGATGACTAGTTGTTGTGGGTGTAACACTGAGTTGACAAATTCACTGAGGAAAAAAATAACAAAAGGTATCAACCACAAATATATCTCTCATGCCAAAAGAAGTCCATAAGCCACAGATTGCTAAAAACTGGGAAATTATATCTAGAAGTATATATGACTGTTTTGCTCTTGTGTTCCCCCTAAAGCACGCAAGCTGTTTATTTACAGAGATGCAGTAATCAACTAGATATATCTCTCTGTTCTTTATGTTCTGCTTATTATGCAGTAAGGATTAGATACCCAAAATGTGGAAGGAAAAATAGAGAAAGTAATTATATCATAAAACCAGAATGCAATGCTAATTTCTGGAAAGCACCCCAGGAGTTGTACAACAAGGCAATGAAGCATATGGTACTCGCTGTTTGAGATCAAAACTCACTCCCTGAAACACTAAAAGCTAATCATGTAGATTATTTACTGTTGGCTCTTGATGGTGATTTGGCATTTGACCAGTGTGTAATTCATGGATCAGGAGGGAGTTTGGTTTCCTGATTAAATGGATAACAAACATTTTAAGCAGATGCTCAACATGAACACAAACCAGTAATAATGCACTTCCACTGTGAACTTTTGAAATTTATGGATAATTTCACAGATACAGCAGAACAGCCCAAATACTTACTGGTAATAGCTGATTAGATCTCATAAACGAAGTGAAATAACCATTATATTTTTATGATTAAGGGTATACATATATCCCTTTCATTGTCAGGGTCCTCATTAGACCCTTCGTGCTCTGGAGAAGCCTGATACCATGTTGTAAAAACCATAAGTATAAATTTAGCACCTGAGTTATTCTCAGTCTTTCTCCTGAGAAAAGATACCAGTTTTATAGATGATGTTTCCAACTTATCTCCTACAGAGGACCATTTGGTATCTGAAAGAGTTCTGAAAGAAATTATGCCTGAATGGGTACAGTTAATGTATCTCTTATAGTGCCAGCATTGTAAGCCTTGTTTTGCATTAGGAAATATTTGGCCTTGAGTTTTCCATGGGAGTCGTGAGCTTGAAGCAGAGAATCCCAACTGCATCATCTATGAGCTCTTTTTTTTGCTATTTTATTTTATTTAGTATAAAATCTTTCTCACATAATTGGACTCGACTACAGATTTTCTAAAATTCAGTGAAGAGTTTATTAAGCAAAGGCAGGAATGATGCAGATTATATAGAATCATAGAATCATAGAATTGTCTAGGTTGGAAGGGACTTTTAAGGTCATCTAGTCCAACCATCAACTTAACTCTGATAAAACTCTGATATAGGTTACCATGAGCCTTGTTACAGAAATTAAGCTACACATAGGGAACTCAGCACCCCAGTGATAGTTTAATCTCAGAACAGAAAATTCGGGGCCAGTAATAGCGGAAGGGAAGATTTCAAGAACTGAGAGCTGCTTATGGCTTCTACGTTGAGTACAGCCAATTGAATAAAGTTCTGTCCTGGTTTGAGGTAAACGGAGCCAATTTTCTGTTTTACAATTTCACTTTTTTAGCTGGGCCTCTTCTAATTAACACAACTTGAAATTAATAGCAAATTGTTCAGAAACTGTTCACTCTCAGGATGATGAGACCTGAACACATCAAAGGATGGTACAGAGGCCCTGGCTTATCCTTATTGCTGGAACAGCCAAGGGCAGGGAATTGCATTATTTGCCCCATTGGAGGGTTGGAAGTCAAAAAGCATCAAGGGGTCACCCCTGTGGGGAGGAGGGGACAGGACAGGTGACCCAAACCTGACCAACTGGGGTATTCCATCCCATCTGCCCCATGCTCAGTAGAAAAGTTGAGGGATCAAAGGGTCAACTCTTTCTTCAATGGCCAATGTCCAAAGAGGACCCTGACTGTTCCTCTGCCTTTGACCCCAAGCCGAGCATTCCTGACTCCAGATCTGGAATCCAGCTCCTGTTGGTCATGGAGTCCGGTCTGGGAGTTTTCCCAATGCCTGCTGGTGAAATGATCGTCATCCTGGGAGCTTGATATGGTTTTGTATACATTGTATCTATTTCATATTTTCTTCCTTTTGTTTCTTTCTTTTAATTTTAATATTAATACTTCATTAAAGTAGCTGAGTTCATTCTAAACTCATAAATCTCCTTACCCTCTTTCTCGCCCTTCTTTTTTGGAGGAAGGAAGGGCCATCTGTCAGTGTGGTTTTGGTAAATTTGGCTGAAACCACGACAAGTTCTAAGAATTTTTCCTTCGCCAACACCAAAAATAACTGCCCATTTTGCAGTTTTCTTCAAAATAATGAACAAGACACATTAATAATGTGATCAAATGGAAATGCTGTAATTAAATATAATAACTTTCCTGTTTATTTATAATATTGTATTACTTTTGGTCTTTTGTATTGAAAAGATGCAGCAGAAGGCAAATTTAAATTATTAGAGTCTTGGAAGGATTTTTATATAAAGAACAATATCTGACAAGACAACACTTCGACGTGTTATTACAAGCCACTGTGGGGATTTTTTAACTCTTGGTTTTGTGGTGGTGTGTCTGTTTGTTTTCTGAAAAGTTCAGCACTGTCTCAATTCAAAGAAAAGACATTGGAAGAAACATTGTGTCTGCTGTGGCAATTCATATATCACTTGATTGGTGTTTTCTCAAATGAAGGACAGGCTAGTGTTTCGGATGGTGTCGAAGGCTTAACAGTTATGATTAAAGTAAAAAAGGGAACACATAGTGTTGGAAAAAAACATCCTAAAAAAAAGACAGTGAGAAAGCAAAGCATGTATCACATGGAATTATAATAGCTAACACCATCTGGGAAACAATAGTTGGCAAGGAAAATATTCAGGAAGTAAAGATAATGTTGCTTCCTTCTAACATTGTCACATCACTTCATAAAGTAGCCTAGACCTAACAGCTTGTCTGAGACAGCCATTCAAAAGAAATTTGGATTATGCTGAACTCTTAGTCATTCTAGTAATTTTAAAATGATGATTTTAAAAAAATATGGGATATTATTAAAATATTAATGCAGAACTACTGAAGTTTCAAAAAGGATTTTTTTTTTTATTTTAATAAAGATTGGTTACAACTAAAAATAGTAGGTTATATATCAAGAAAGGTAAAGTTTTTTAGCAAGCAGAAACATCTACTGGGCAAAAGAAAAGAACATTCAATGGACAGGAATACAGTAATTACACAGACATAATAGGAGGAGATATTTTGAAATGAAAAGAAAACTACTGAATAGGAATGTTACAGAAACAATAATGAAGGCAACTGAGAAAATTTAGAAAGTATTCCAAGTAATTTATAGGAATGTAGCAGGAATAACAGATAGTTTTATGGACAAGTACATATTATGATGAATACACAAGCAAGAAATGTGCCCTTGCAGCAAAGAATGGTAAATGTTTCCTGGGCTGCATCAGGCAAAGTATTACCAGAAGGTCGAGGGAGGTGACCCTGCCCCTCTGCTCAGCACTGGTGAGGCCACTTCTGGAGTGCTGGGTCCAGTGCTGGGCTCCCCAGTATGAGGGACATGCACGTACTGGAGAGACTCCAACAAAGAGCCACTAAGATCATTAAGGGGCTGGATCATCTCTCCTGTGAGGAAAGGCTGAGAGAACTGGGACTGTTCAGCCTGGAGGAGAGAAAGCTCAGGGACCATCTTGTTACTGTCTAGAAATACCCAAAGGGAGGATGCAAGGAGAACAGAGCCAGGCCCTTTTCAGCGCTGCCCACGACAGGTCAAGAGGAAATGGGCATACACTGGAGACTCTGTCTGAACATCAAGGAACACTTTTTCCCTGTGAAGGTGACCAAGCACTGACACAGGTTGCCCAGGGAAGTTGTGGAGTCTTCCTTCTTGAGGATATTTAAAGCCATCTGGTCATGAACCTAGGCAACCAGATCTAGGTGGTCCTGCTTGAGAGGGAGTGACGGATCAGATGACATCCAGATGTTCTGCTCAACCTCACCTCTTCTGTGAGTCTGAGAAAGGAAAAGCATTGGGATGGTGAACAAACAGGAGCTATTCATTGAACCAGAAATCTTGTCTATCTGAGCCCTTGGAGAATGATCCTCCCAGTATCAAGGATAGACTGTTGTTAAACAGATCTTTAAAAAAGGTAGGATAAGTTTGGAAGAAACTTCTGTAAATCCACACAGGTATAGCACACACCTGGTGGAAAAAGCAGATGGGTGGAAAAGAAGTAGTGAAGGGTAAGAGAGGAGACAGCGAGCTGAAAATTAATGACGAGAGCAACACATCTACTGAGAATATTCCATTTAAACTGGCTAGAAATAGATGAGGCCAGGGGAAGCAAAGCACTGAAATATTTATATAACAATAAGTTTTAACAACAAAGTGGATACTCTCAAAGTACTCATGGAGCAGATGAAACCGGGTACAACAGAGATCTGTGTCGCCCACTGCCTTAAAGGCCTTACCCTGTGCAGTGCAAAGGACTTTCTGTTTGCAATTCAGTAGCCCACTTTTCACTTCCAGTTCTGCAATATTACTTGAGTTACCATGGTCAGTGTTTTCCAGAGCATCTCCAGCAATATTTCTCCCTTGCTGTTGTTCTCTTGTTCCTCCACTGTTAGACCTACACGTCCCAAAGCTATTGCCAGGGCAGGATCTATGGGAAGTCACCTTGGAAATTTGTCTCTACATCCTTTGTGCGTCCCACAGACTCTACTGATGCTCAGGAGGGTTTGTCTTGACAGAGCAGTCATGTATGCTGCCCACGACTCCTGTCTGCTGAACTGAGAAACGAAGGAAACTAATGAGCAGCACTAGAAGTCGAGGTGTCCGCTTGTGCGAAAGCTGCTGGGAGCCTGCAGGTAAGGAAAAGAATTGAAGAAGGGTCTTGAAGCCTGAGAGAGGCATATTAGGATTAATCATACAGCAGAGAGGTCAGTAAAGAGAGCTCTGCCTAGAAAGGCAAGATACACTGAGATAAATTGAGGACTTTTGAAAGCTAAACTAAGCTCTATCTTTAGAGGAAAAAAGAAAAAAAGAGTTAAACCCAATAGCAGATATTCCAGACATGTATCTGTGTGGAAAAAGAGGTCAAGGGATAAAAAAAGTCACTATGCCATGCTGTGATGCCGAGGTACAGTTTAAAGATAACCAAAATATAGTCCCAGACCAGATTAATATTTTGCTTTCCTTTTCAGTAAGAGTAATTATCTTGAACATAGGGCAAAGGCAGGATGGTTGATGGGAAATGAGAGCACAGGAACAACTAGGACTTCAACCAAAGTATAATCAAATTTCAGGACAGCCTGCTGTGTTACAGTGTATTTTATGAGAAACTAGTATTTGAGCTGGATAAGGAAGGGACTAGCACAAAAGTTGAATGACCTTGAGGCCCCAGGTAATAGAAATGGGAAGGAATTTAAGAGTGCAAGGTCGTGCACTTCGAGGCTAACAGCAAGAATCTCTGCTATAAACTTGGGAGCTCGTCCGTCGAGACTTAGAGAGGAGGAAAACTTCTGTGTGCTGGTCAGTCACAGGAATCCTGGACGATGCGATGTGTCTGTGAAACAGGGGAGGGAGGATATATCCACTAAGAGGGAATGAAATAATAGCACCTTTATATGATTCGTTGGTAGGGCTCCATGTACAACAGCAGCTGTCCATGTCCAGGGAAGAGGGATTCAGAACAGGACGGAGACACAGAAAGTCTGCTGGGAAGATCACAAGAATAAAAAAGCCTTTTATATAACAAGAGAGAGCAACTGTTTTTTTTTTTTTATTATTATTATTTTAACAAATCAAAGGTTGAGATATTCTCTATAAAAATGCTTTGAGGGTGTTTTTTTTTTCATTCAGCACCAGGAAGATAATACAGCTGTTTAAACTGAAGGACAGCACTGAAACAAGACAGTCATAAATTAGCTGTGATAGTCTTGAGGCTGGAAATTAGAATAAAGTTTTTAAGCCAAAACATGAGACTATTAAGTAGTTTTTAGTAAAAGATTGGGAGAGGGGAAAAGCTTAAATGTTTTAAGTCACAGTTTCAGCAATTTATAAAAGAAACTTCATGAAGCTGCATTATTCTGGGGTTTTGTAGTGTATTGGCCTGAAGGTCACTTTCAGTCTTTTTTAGATAAGATCTTATATTACATTATTGGGTTTGCATGGCAAGGTTTTAGTAGTGGGTGGAGGCCACAAGGGTGGCTTCTATGACAAACTGTTTTAAGATTTAGTCTGGATTTCTCATCATCCTCCTCTGATTTGATTGGTAATAAAATAAACTAATTTTCCCCAGGTTGAGTCTGTTTTGCCTGTGATGGTAACTGCTGAGGGATCTCTCCCTGTTCTTATCTCATGTCTCCCCATGAGCCTTTTGCTATATTTTCTCCCCCCTGCCCAGCTGAGGAGGGGAGTGACAAAGCAGCTTTGGTGGGCACCTGGCATCCAGACAGGGTCAAGCCACCAAAATTACTGAATCAAAGGACAAAACTATCACCGATCCTTGTTGATTTCTGTGGACTTTACCAGCCAATCCTGTCATCAGTGAAATTCTGTTGGAACCGGAGAATATGCACATATATTCTGCAAATTCTGCTGATCAGCTGTTTCTCCAGTGACTGCTGTGTGGCTGAGGACAACAGCACTGATTTGAAGAGAAAGATTAATTATAGCAAAGTGCCTCAAAGTATAGCTATGGACAATACTTGGACATCTTTTCTTCAAAGCAGTGAACCTTTTCCCTCCTTTTAGAAAAGGAAGTGTATTAGGCACAGAAATCATTCAGTTATCAAGTTGTGCAGACTTCCCAGGTGCTGCCATAGGGTTGGGGGTTTTAATCCAAAGCTGTAGTAAGGAATGGCTTTATCTGTGTGTCTGTGTATCTGCTGAAGGGATGTTTTATTCTTCTTGTTGCCATGTGCCCAAGGGTATCAGAGAATCAGAGAATGGTTTGGGTTGGAAAGCACCTTAAAGATCATGCAGTTCCAATCCCCCTGCCCTGGGCAGGGACACCTCCCACCAGACCAGGTTGCTCCAAGCCCCATCCAGCCTGGCCTTGAACCCCTCCAGGGATGGGGCAGCCACAGCTTCTCTGGGCAACCTGGGCCAGGGTCTCGGTGTTCTTTGCCTTTGGTTCACCCATTACTACATGGCTTGGCACTCCCCTTTCCAGTTCCTAACCTTGCTTTTCTCTGTATCCCAGTGTTCCTGCACCTGGGGAAAGCACAGGGAGAGACTGTGAAGGATGTGCCACCCTGTGCTATATTTCTGTTTGGCAGAAGGTACAACTCCTCCCATCTCGGGGTTCCTCCGACGACAGGAGGCAGCAGAGCATGATGAGCACTTGACGTGGTCTTGACCCTTCCAGCAAAGTGTAAATCAATTAGCTCTTGATATAGCAGCCTGAGATCAGGCTGCAGAATGAGGGAGAATAAAATTATGACTATCCTGATTTTTTTGATTTTTTTTTTTCCATGGGGACAGCCCTTCAGTGCAGTTATTTTGAGTTCTGGCAAATAGTTTCAATGCATCTGATATGTAAATGTTTCCAAATGTGAGGCTAATTCTGAACAGAGCTAAATTCCTTCGGCCCCCAGAGGTTACAAGGGATAGTTCGACGCCTCAGAGGTCTTACGTTTAAAATCATCAGCTATCTCATCTGCGCTGATTAAGATTAATTAAGATCCACTGAGGATAAAATGCTGAACACTCTCACTTTTCAAAGTACTCCCTACGCTGAGTAATGACTATTTTCCTGGGTAAACTTTGCCAAGACTGGGACCTTAGCAAAGCATTTAGGGCTCTAAAAGGCAGCATTTACTCATATGAATTATGCCATTTTACAGCAAAAGTCCCAAAGTGCTACTCACACGAGTAAGAATTGCAGTTCGTCCATCATTAGGAAAGCCATCAATAAATAAATGTTAGAATATAAATATATGGACATAATCTTAATGCTGCAAAACAGACTTTTTTAAAGTGTACCAATAATTTAACCTGCCAATAAATGTTCTTAATGAAACCCTTCAGACCAGTGTTGGAAGAGTTTTGCTTCATACAAGTGGAAAAATTGTGCATATTAACCTGATGGGGGGGTCACTCAGGGCAATGCTCTTGCATGTGCGCTTGAAAGACTCTTCATATAAAGGAGAAACATTCAATAACAGTAAAATACACCTATTGCTTCCAACACTAAGAAAATAAAATAAGGAAAGATATTTAGAGGATTTCAGATTATGTTTGCATTATTTTTCACACATTTCTTCTCTGCAGTGAAGACTGCTGTTAGTTTAAGGAGAACACAGAGTCTTTATGACACAGTGAATAAATTTAAAATGCTTTTGTATTTAAAGCCTAAATATATTGTGAAGCATATTCAAATGCAAAGTAAAATGCCCATTATTTCTCTCCTGCCTTTACATTTTAAAATGGTGATGCCTCAATTCACAGGAGGGCAATTGTTTTTTTACTCCACATAGGAAGTTTGTGAAAGAATCTTGCTCAAACTAGATGTCTCTTTGTTATAAAATCATAGAATCATGGAATGGTTTGGGTTGGAAAGGTCTTTAAAAGCCATCCAGTCCCATCCCCCCTGCCCTGGGCAGGGACACCTCCCACCAGACCAGGCTGCTCAAAGCCCCATCCAACCTGGCCTTGAACCCCTCCAGGGATGGGGCAGCCACAGCTTCTCTGGGCAACCTGGGCCAGGGTCTCACCACCCTCACAGCAAAGAATTTCTTCCCCACATCTCATCTCAATTTCCCCCTCTTTCAGTGTCAAACCCTTCACCCTCGTCCTATGTCTCCTCTCCCTCATCAAGAGTCCCTCCCGGTCTCTCCTGGAACACCTTTAGGGACTGGAAGGGAAAAGTTTAGCATAACTTTGCAAGCCAGATTGTAAAACAGTTAGAGAATTGCCTGCAGAGAACCATGAAGGCTCCACTCGTGTTAATTTCAGCTTTCACTGCTAGGGATTCCCACCCTTCAAGACTTCAGCTGCAGCAAACTTTCCTTCTTCAGGATGCAATTGAAAAAAAATTCTTCAGCTGTATAAAAATTTTCCTCTTCTCTTCCTCCTGTGTTCCTGCTCTTAGAAAAGCAACTGTGACAAATGCCAGGTTTGCAAAGGAAAGAGAAGTTCTGTTCCTTCCCCAGTTTTTTAAATAGGCAGGTTTTTAAAACACAAACAAGGCTGCCCAAACACTGCGAGTCCATGGGTAGATTGCTCACTCTTCTGGCAAACCTGCATATTGCAGGGCTGATTTTCAATCTGCTGAAACTGAGGCCTATTCACACACCTGTTTTATTGTCGTTTATTATTTTTGATCACTTGTTATAAAAAATTCACACATGTTGTGACCTATTTCATAATAAGATCTGCTCTGTAGTACTACACTGTCCTGGTTACAATAAGGGAAAGGGTATTGCTAAATATGTATAATAAACAGATCTACTGATATTTCTCAAGGCCCAGCTCTAACTGAACCCATCAGTTTTTGTGAAGAAGGTTTTGAAGCAGGTACACAAGCATTTTTACATACCGCTGAAGAAGAGACAAGAAACAGCTCATCTGGGCCTTTCATACACTGGAGCATCATTTTACCATGACCTCTCTATCTACATGCTCCATTTCATAGTTCCAACCAACCTGAGGTCAGGTTTGGTTCTCAGAGTTTCCCTTAGCCTTAAATATGACCTAAAACTAGTCAGAAACCTCTATTTCTGCAGATCTCCCAGGCAATAACACTTTGATACACCAGCTGCAAAAAGGGCACAAACACTGTTTCAGTGTTGGTGGAGCTCCAAGATTTTATTATGAAGCTCAAAATGCATGCTTTTTTTTTTTTTTTTTTTTCCATGGACCCACAACTCATGGAGGGAAGTATCCATCAAGAAAAATCTTCATCTTGAGACATTTTAGAAGCTGCTGGAATAAAACAAAAAACAGCAGAAATAAAACCCCCCGAAATTGCAAAAGCTGGAAGTAAACACCCGCTATATTCGGTTTTGGTTTTTAAGTTAATACCATGTGTGAGAGTTTGGTTATTACCTGAAATCTACTGTTGATAGAGTGAGGTTTTTTGGCTTGTTGTGAAAACAGTCCAAGTAATCCCCCAAATCCCAACCCAACCAAAAATTTTAAAATTAGTCAGACTCATTAATTCATTCTGCCCCTTTAGAACCATGTGGCCTAGAGATGTTTTTTTTTTCTTTCTGGATAAAACGTGGATATCTTGTGGCAAATCACTTATTTCCAAGTTTCAGAACATGAATAAAAATAACAAATGTTAGGAGACAGTCAATGAAAGGGACAATAGAACTACCTTTTAGTGTTAGCTGTACACATGGGGGATGTCTTTCACTCAAAGGTATAGACATCAGCAAAAAAGGGATCTTCTCCCCTGCAGCAAGGGCTTCAGACAGAGGATACCCTGGAAGGGGGTACATGACAAGCCAGGTCTTGTGGCCCAGGTTGGAGTCCTGAGCTCCATCCTTGTGAGAACCGAACAGCACTGGTGGGAAAATGCAGAGGGAGACAGACACATGTTCAAAAGCATCTTCCACTGCCAGAACCTGCTGATGAGAACTGGATGAACACAATGCCAGGGGGAAATGTGTGCTAATGCTACTGGCACAAACACCTTGTCCAAGAAGGAGATATTTAAGATATGTTTCTTAACAGCTGAATAAATCCTGAGAAGACCATTTATGTCCCTATTTCAAGCCTGCTAATCACAATTTCTGTGGGAGGCCAGTTCTAATGTGCGTATAAGGATGGGTAACTTAGTCATCCTCTGCCTGGTGAGACTTCTCTCAAACCCCAGTACTTTGGCTCCTTTTCCAGAGCAGACAAACAATACCCACACTAATGTTGTTAGTGTTGATTTCCCAAAGGAACTTCATGGTTTGTTAGAAAATACGGCAGTGTTTTCTCCAGTAAATGCATGACTCACTATCACCAAATTGGATGTTCTCCAGCAGAGCTTCCGAAGGCTAATCAGTACCCATCAATAGACATTTCCTTTGATTAGCGGAATAACGGAAAAGATTTTCACAACTGGTAGTAAAACTGTGTAAAAATAGAAAGTCTATTTTCTTGCAAAGCTTGGAAGCAGTCAGAAGCAGTCTCAATGAGTCTGAGAAAGAGAGATGTTGAGCCAGGAAAGATGATTCTGGCTCATGGTCTCCAGCCTTCTCCCACACTCCAAATATGTAGTTAATGCTGATCTCTTCTGGTACAGAACTAAACACCCTCCCAGTGCTGTCTGTTAGATTTAGAGAAGATCAAGTTCAGAAAACAGAAGCCAGGAGAGAGAATTTAGAGTGTGAAACAGAACAAGAAGACAAATGAAGAAACCAAAAATTCCTAGGTAACTAATATCCATTGTCTTCTTATCTTGGAAACTCATATTCACAACAGAATTTGGATTTCACATCTATATGCAAGCCTCGGGGCTTAGGAAAGACCTTTCCTGAATAAGGCGGGAATCTGCCTTTGAAAGTGTACAACCAAATCATGTTTAGAAAGCAAATTTTATAGTTGCTGTTCAGAAGCCTGATGAATATTTCAATAGCAAGAAAATAAGGTAGAAAATGGAGTAGATTTCTTGACACTTATGAGGGTTGGGTGAAACTGAGGAATATTTTTCATAATTTGCAGATCAGACACCAGCCATTTTCACTGTACGAGATCAGAAACTGATTGGAGTCAGAGACTCAAATATCAGCAAAAAACCTGTTGCAAGGTGCAAATCTGGCTTTGGGGAAGGATCTGTCCAGCTGCGTATATGGCTCTAAACAGAATGAAAGAAATCAGGACGGAAAGAAGGCAAGAAGGAAAGAAATGAGGAGGCAGTCACACCAAACAGACTAACAGGAAAGGGAAAAAATTCAGGAAAAAGCTCAGAAGCAACTCAAGGGAGAAAGGTATTTTAAAGCAGTTTTGCACCAGATCCCAGTACACGGAAAACGCAATGTCCAGCAGCTTACAAACACCACACCCTCTGAGAGGTGCTCCTCAGAACATAAAGTTTTTGATGCTGTACTGAACACTGGCATTTAGTCACCCATATTTTCTGTAAGTGAAAGTTCCAATATTCAATAATTTTAGTTGAAAAAGATAAAAAAAAAAAGACAGATAAGAAATGGCCCACATTTTTCTCTAAAAACCTGACAGGAAGGACCACTCTACTGTCATGATCTAATATACATGTTGTTGATGGTCTCCTCCTTACAACAACTAAATGTCACAAGGTGGAAGAGTCAAAATGAAACAGCTTCTTATTGTGAGAAAAACTGCCTTTTCGTACTGAAACTGCTACTTCCGGGATATCCTGAGGAAAGCTGGTATAGGAGGGNTAAAATATTTAACTTTTCAAAATAGATGAAATGGTAAACACAAAATTACTTCATATAAACAGGCTTTTTTATTAACTAAGATTTTGTGAGGCAAATTTATTTGAGGTTTTAAAGATTTTTTTCTTTCATAATCAGGGGTCCTCTGAGTCAAAACAAAAAGTAGAACTTGATGTCTTTTATAATTAGATTTAAACAGATTAAGCTGGATATTTATTTTGTGCAGGTTGCTTAAAATAATTAGCATCAAAATGATTAGAGGTAGTCTTTGAAGTTCATACCTTTTAAGGTGAAGTGACGGAATTTCACACTGGCATTGGTACTACTGGTTCTCTGAGCAGATTGGTGGTAGCTTAATACCATTAAGACAACAAGCACTACAAAGTAAGATGATCAAGACATGTTATATGAAAATTTAACACCTAACAGACACAGGGAAACTTGTGCTACTAGTGTACACTTGATTACATTTGAGACCCCTGTGATTTACAGTCTCTCTCTTACAAGTGTTTTAAAAAAACTTCATGGTTTTCCTCTTTTCTTTCTTTTATTTATTAAATTAATTATTTCTTTCTATCTTCCTTTCCTTTCTTTTCTTTNGCATCTCAAATACCCATCTGCTCTGCTGGGAACAGCCTTGCTCAAGGGTAGGGAAAGTTTTTTATTTGATACCTGATGTTTAAAGTGTGCGTTAGATATCTGAATATATATAAATAAAT
>VXBJ01004043.1:243991-264544 GCA_013400055.1 Nycticryphes semicollaris
TTTGCAATGGCCTATACTACAAAGTTAAAAAAAAATTAAAAAAAATTATAAGGGGTGATCAAAATGTCTTATTTCAACAATAATAAAACTTAACATCTCATATAAGGATACTTTTAACTTGTAGGTTGTTTTGCAAAGGAAGCAGAAATTTCTGAATGGATAGCAATATCAACTTTTCAATATCAGGACACATCCTTTTACTTTTTTCCTCCCTCAGTTGAAATACTGGTCACTTTAACCACTTCCATCAAATATTTAATTGTGATTAATTTCTATTTTCCAAAAGAAATGTCTTGCCCTGAAGAATGTACAACTACTTCTTCTAAATGGCAAAAAAAAAATAATAAATCACATTTCTTGTGTCTGGACGGGAATGATGTCCACATTGAACATTATTATCTTCAGAGTTGCCTCAAAATCCAGTAAACTACACAGCAAGAAGCAGATTAAAGGCCATCTCGTTATTAATTCTCCAGTAATGTATTCATAGCATGAGCTACACAAAGATTAATCCTGTGATTAATCCTGCTTTGAGTGGCAGAGAATATTGGATAAAACTGATAATCATATCCAGGGTGTTTCTCAGTATTTCATTCTTCTCTGCACTGCCATAGTTTTCTCCCGGTAGAGAGGTTTCTTAAATATACAAATATAATGGAAAGAAAACTGTGTAGTGTACGTTGGAAGCATCTTTTTAGGAAACAGAATAAATTTATTTTATTTTCTTTTCCAGACTGTTCTGGATTACAATTCCTAATCTGTTTTAGATTTGCTTTGTTTGTTTGTTTGTTTTACAATAGGGTTAACATTATTTTTATTTGCTTTGTTTATTGCTGATTTTACAGTGCTGTTTGTGTCCCTCTTGAATCAAACCCTGGTAACCTGAAGTGCCTTTTATGTACTGTGTATTAATTTGTTTTGTCTTTTTGACAGCCATACTCATGTAAATATAATTGAAACCCATTATCTCACTTCTCATCCAGTCCTCCTCAGCTCTACTTCCTATTCCTTTAAAAGTCTGAAAATGAATAAAATTATTTTAAACTTTGAAAAATTACTTAAATTCTTCGTCCAAGAAAATGTTGAAAATATGTATTTAAAATTCTGAAAAATAATTTGGGTCTCCTCTTGCCTTTTGGTTGTCTTTTAAAACACAAGGAAGCCCCTCACAATTTTCCTACTTGGCCAGTGACATATTTGGGTGACTCAGTGACTCCTCTAATTCTTTCCGGGAAAGTTTAGCCATCCATCAGATGAGTTCACTAAAAATAGTGTTTGAAAATCTTCCAGATAATTTACCCTTAGAGTAGGTGCAAAGGCATCTTTAGGACAAGTACGATAATCCTCTAAGCTAAACAAATATTCTAACAGGAACTTTTTAAGGTTGTTATGAAAGTTTTAGCATTTGGGGGATATTTTTGGTAATACTTACACAATCATAGAAACATAGATTCTGTAAGTATTACGAAAAAAATATAGCTTCATCATTAGTCTGGAAATTAATTTTATAGCAGATCCACTCTTTAATGAATGCATCAGAGTAATGGTTACACACAGACGGTTATGGTTTACTAGGGATAAACCTAAGCTGTGTTGCAGAGCTTTCCTGCAGGAATAAAGCAAGTTTCTTTACAGTTTTAGGCAGATTACTCAAAATAAAGGCAGAGTCATTACAAACCCCAGAAATGGTGACCAGTTTAAACATTTGAAACTGAGACCAAAATGTGGTAGAATTCAAGGGACAGAAAATACGTGTGTTTCTGCACATTACATCTCCATCTAGTCGTTTAGTGACAACTCAAGTCTAGGAGAATCTAGATTTAGAGAAATAATAAAATAAAATGTAACTCTTTGGTGAGCAAAATTTAAGAGGCACCCAGTTCGAGGGTCATGACTTTAAGGGACAGATGTCAGTATTGCTCCCAAATGATATTTATTGATGAGAATATCTAATTCTAGTTTGCCTAGATAAGAAGAGATGCAATGAGGTGGAGCACATACAAAAATAAGTTGCAAGATAGAATAAAAAAAGAGTTCTAAAAAGAAACTTTGGAATCTCTTACTCTTCCCCCTTATCTGAGGGAAAGAAGGCCATGACTTCTGCTAGACTCAAGGAGCCCTAAACTAACTGAGGAGCAAGCAGAAATATGTCTATAAACATTTTCATAATGCTGTACCTCCAAAGGAAAACACAGATGAGGTGGACTGTGTCTGCCCTGAAGGAAGTCTGTGAAAAACAGGAAGTTTGGGGTTATTTTTAAAAAAACTTTTCTCTTCCTGTACGCAGAGCAATAAAAACAAACAAACAAACAAGCAAACAAACCTCCACTGTTATGATTGGATTTTCTTGCTTTGGTCTCTTGGTACGTCAAAAAGCCAGGCAACAAAGTCAGGCAACATCAGCCTGTCTTTACAGGAAGAGAGACCATTCCAGGATGCCCCACTTTCCCACCCTCCTTTCTTGACTTACTAACATACCAGTTTCACTTGCAAAGGTTTTCAGCTGTGTTTCCTTGCTGTTTTTCCCCACTTGTAGGAGAGTTCAGCTTCTCTCAAGCATTAAGTTAGTACAGAAACACTGATTTGAAGTCACTTTTTGTCATTTCTTTAATTGGCTTTTATTCTTTAAATTATAAAGACGCAATACAATTTATGCCCAATAGATGGCAGTGAAACACTGGAAATCCACCAACTTGTGTTTTTAATTTTAAATGTCTTCTGCTGTGAGAATAACCAGTTACTGCCCAATGTTCCTCCCTAACAGCAAGAGAATTTACTCTTCCCCTCCAGATTCTGAGCTGCTATTTGATAGGAATCTGACATTTTCACATGTATCATAATCTAGTCTGGTATTATTAAGTGACTGTTTTCTATTGTTCTGTTCCCTCTTTCTTAAATACCGTCATTCACAAAAATCTGTCACTCTTTTTTGATTAGTATTGGTCACTGTTGACAAGGTGATGATAAATTGAGAGAGTTGGGCTTGTTCAGCCTGGAGAAGAGAAGGCCCCAGGGAGACCTTAGAGGTCCTTCTAGTCCCTAAAGGGGCTCCAGGAGAGATGGGGAGGGACCCTTGATCAGGGAGGGGAGCTATAGGACAAGGGGTGATGGTTTTACACGGAAAGAGGGGAGATTTAGATGACATATTAGAAAGAAATTCTGGGCTGTGAAGGGTGTGAGACCCTGGAAGAGGTTGCCCAGAGAAGCTGTGGCTGCCCCATCCCTGGAGGGGTTCAAGGCCAGGTTGGATGGGGCTTTGAGCAACCTGCTCTGGCGGGAGGTGTCCCTGCCCAGGGCAGGGGGTTGGAACTGGATGGTCTTTAAAGTCTCTTCCAGCCCAAACCATTCTATGATTCTATGATAAATTCTTCTAGTACTTATCTCTTCATTAAAATAGCATGATCTCTTCAATGTCTTCAGGATGGTGAGCAGCTTACCTGCTGAGTACATAGAGAAGATCTTTCTGTGTTTGCTTTTCTGAGAAATATGGAAGCTTGTACAACATTACCTGAAATTTTTGTATCAACTGCACAAAAAACACAGGTTTTGCAGCAGTCAAGGGCAGGAGTTGGTCTGGAGTTTAGAGGAGAAAGTTTGTCTTTCCCTGCATGTAGTATTCCTTGTCTCATTTTATAGCAGTAGGATTTTTCAGAAAATCTTAGAGACGCTATTTTGCATGTCATTGACCGTTTTTCGTCGAGGACTTTGTTGCCTTTTCACTGTGACATTTCATACTAAAACTGATAATTTATTTGCACTTCATAAAAGTGTGAGCTGCAAAAACTGGTGACGTCCTATTTTTATGATTGTGCTTTCAATCTAGCAAGATGTTCAAAGGGAAGTATCTTCAAAGGAATGGGCATTCAAAGCAGTATTTGGTATTTGAGAACTACCTGAAAGGGAAGAAGTGTGAAATATTTCCAAAAGGATGCACATGATATCTGACAGCCAGAAAAATAGCACACCTGTTTTAGAATTGCGTTTAAAATTTGTGCTACACAGCAGAAATCTTTTTCCCGCCCTGTGGAACATGTGCATCTTTAATAAAGAATTTGTATTTACAGTTCCATTTACCAAGAGCATTGCTTGATAGCTTCTTGTAGGACCATGCAACTTCTTGTCAGACCATGCAACTTCAACAAGATTGAAGGTTTTGTCCTCACTTTCCTCAACTGGGTGGTTCACTTTATAAAATGGTGTTCATACACACAAGAGCCCTTGAGAAGAACTCTGGTTCTTCTGGACTTATTTCAGAAGAACTCCCCTCTCCAGAGGACACAAGCAAAGAGACCATAGTTTGAAAATTTAAGTAGAGAAGATTCCGAAGTAATGAATTTACCTGTCACATGCTGGAATTTTCTGCAAGGGAATATTTCTACTTACTGATTTAATTGGTTGACCTCCGCTGTTTCCATGAGGACTACATTTCATATCTGTCTTGTAATACAAAGTACCAAGGGGCAAGCTGTAGCCAAAGGTGTTGGCCACTTGCCACCAGTGGCACGTGCCACTGCTGACTTTCCAGCAGCCACAGGCCAAGATCCAGGCCTACCAGTCCCTAAAAACTACAGTTCACAATACAGATTCAGCTTTTTCTTTTTTTGCTCTGGTAGTAAAATTTTAAAAAATGAAAAAATGCCCCTTTTTTTTTTTTTTTAAACATCAGCTCTACCATGCAGTAATTTTTTCCTAACTTCAATACTCATATCTTTTTGGCCCACACCTCTTTCCTGTAACAACATTATAATAGCCCAGTGGTTTGGATGGAGATGATACATCTCTGAATATCTTGTCAAAGATCAGCATAAATTGTTCAAAGGACTCTTCTGGCATTGGATCAAAATTCACTTGAAAAAATCCAAGCTTGTATTTATACAATAAACTGTGCTAAACAATGTAATTATGGTTCTTCATGTCAACTTGAATAACGTTGAAAGGTTTCACTATTTTTAAGGCCATTGTAAAAATGTACCAAAAGTGAAAAACTGAATACTCTGTATTTTCTACTGAACCACAAGAGAAGTTTTAGTCCAGATAATACTGAGGGTCTCATTTAATAACCACAAACTCCTGAGAATTTAAAGTTAAGGCTAAAAATACAGTCTTAATTTATTTTCTTGCCTTTAGGTATTGAAGAGGTGGGACTGCAGTACCTACACAGAATGGGGTTAGTTAAGGATCCTAAACAGAGTTTGAAAATATCCACAGACACAGCATTATATGTCGCCAGTCCCATTTATGGATACTGCTATATTAATGACACAATATTTGTTTTAGAGGCCACTAAATATCTTTGCCAGATTAAACATTTGTAATCTGGATCCAGCTTTAATATACTCTTTCAAATGGGAAAGCCACAAACAGCTATAGGCAACATCAACACAGTCTCCCTCAATCTGTTAGGTTGTCAGAATTACAGACAAGGCAGAGCCAATAATAATAAGCACCTTCCATGAGGACATTAATTAGAATGTTAAAATAATGAGACTCCTTGCTATAAACAAATCTGAGTTTAGTGTGCTGCAACAAAATCCTACATTATTCCCGCAAGAGACCAGCAGTAAGTGGAGATCCGTCCAGTGAAGTGAGAGCAGAGTATAAACGTGCTTCCCTCTTTTTATCCAAAGGTGCCCATGACCCACAACTTCTGAACACACTCAACCATCTCTTTTTATCCTTCAGTCCTTGCTTACCATTATAGACATGTTTACATGGTGGATCTGTCTACTTAAGAACTGATGGAGAGGGTACAGCAATGGACCACAAAACTGATGAAGGAACAGGAACATCTCTTTGATGAGGAAAGGCTGAGGGACTTGGGTTTTTTTTAGTCTGGAGAAGAGAAGGCTGGGGGTGGATCTGATCAAGGCTTATAAACACTTAAAGGGTGAGTGTCAGGAGGATAGGACCAGTCTTTTTTCAGTGGTGCCCAGGGACAGGACAAGAGGTAACAGGAACAAACTGGAACACAGGAGTTCTATCTCAACATGAGGAGGAACTTCTTTCCTGTGAGGGTGGCAGAGCCTTGGCAGAGGCTGCCCAAAGAGGTGGTGGAGTCTCCGTCTCTGGAGACATTGAAACCCCACCTGGACACGTTCCTGTGGGACCTGATCTGGGTGACCCTGCTCTTGCAAGGAGCTGGACTGGATGATCTCCGGAGGTCCTTTGCAACCCCTGTCAGAATCTGTGATCCTGTGATTCTGTAATTCTGTGATTTTGTGACTGTAACTCTCTTAGAAATGTTCATTCTACTTACTCAGGTGGAATTAAAGTGATGATGTTGTATTTTCTCTATCACCACTAGATTTGCCTTTGCAACTCCATGGGCTTTCCATGCCATGGCAGGAGAGCAAATGGAGAAGGAAGAGGAGCAGCAGTGGAGATATCTTTTTGGACATGGACTTCTAGCAGTGATTAGTGGACTAGGTTAGTGACACAAATGTGGGACAACCAGCCATCAACCTCATCTCAATGAGCAAAACTAACAGCAGATATTATCCTGCTGTTTTCCATAAAAATTTACTCTGAGATAGCATGAAGAGAAACTTGTACAGACTATTTCTCTTGCAGTCTGCTCACCAATACACTAAGCTCAAAGCTAAGCCAGTGTTCATTTTTTGACTGTTATTCTGTCTTTTTTGTTTATCACTACATTGCCTGACAATGCATTCATTGTTATTTTTATAAACATAGATAATTTCACTACAGGGAAGATTTTAGTAGTGGGCCTGGTAGCTTTAGGTCAATAGTTGGACTCAATGATCTTAAGGATCCTCTCCAACCTAAATGACTCTACAACTCAATGATCTCCATAATCCTATCAGTCAGAGCTGGCTGGGGAGAATGAGGAGGTAGGAGGATGTAATGGGTTAAAATGGGTGAAAGGAAGCAACGGTAAGCCAAAAACAGGTTGGGGAAGAGACTGGTGGGACCAAATGCTGGGAGAATTGTTTACGCAGGGAAATAAAAACTGAAGTTTGATATGTGCAGCATTTTTTAACATGCTGAGAAAGAGCAAGGAAGAGAAGAATGTGGAGAAAAGAAAACCTACTTGCAGAATACCATGAGAGAAGCATTAATTCTGCCTTACTTAGCCCATATCCAGAAATCTGTGAAAACTCTTAAGTGTGTGAAATTAAATACAAAATCCCTGCAAGTATATTGAAACATTTGCAGGCTCGTTCAGGAAAAAAACAACTCCTGCTGATCCTAATGACAGTTTTTCTGTCTCCGTGATTAAGCAAACCAGTGTCTGTAACTGCAAAGTCACTGCATTTTGGGCTGCTCTGATGAAATGCTTTATTGCTGGGTCATGTGTCTTTCAGGAAGAGCTCTTCAGGGCTTGGAAAGAGGGGACTGAACTGAGGGTGCTTCATATTGCATTGAATTTTTTTATCAAATTTTAAAGCAATGAATTTTTTTCATGATTCAATGGTAGAACAAATTTGCAGTCCAATTCTTTATCATTTGGACAGCATAAGTTCCATAAATCCTTCTTTTTTTGCCTCACCCTATAATATCTGTATAAGGATACTAGCATTCTCTAGACAATAATTGAACATGCCTCAACATTTAACATGGTCCAACCAGGGCAACTGGGTCCAGTGTCTTGGAGCTGGCAGACCAAGATACTGGGACACTGTGAGTGATGTTACAGTTATCCACCTCCTTAGCTGCTCTGGGCTGCATGATGAAGGGGAGCATCAATGATGTGCGCTGGCAGCACAGAAAATCAACCCCTTCCTGGGCCGCATCAAAAGCAGCATGTCCAGCAGGGAGAGAGAGGGATTCTTCCTCTTTGCTCTGCTCTGGTGAGACCCCACATAGAGCACTGTATCCAGCTCTGGAGTCCTCAGCACAGGGAATACATGGACCTGTTAGAGCAGATCCAGAGGAGGCCACATAGATGCTCAAAGGGTTGGAGCCCCTCTGCTATCAAGAAAGGCTGAGAGAGTTGAGGGTGTTCAGCCTGGAGAAGAGAAGGCCCCGGGGAGATCTTAGAGCCCCTAAGGGGGCTCCAGGAGAGATGGGAAGGGACTCGTGATCAGGGAGGGGAGCAATAAGACAAGGTGGAATGGTTTTAAACTAAAAGAGGGGAGATTTAGATGAGATTTCAGGAAGAAATTCTTTGCTGTTAGCGTGGTGAAGCACTGGAAGAGGTTGCCCAGAGAAGTTGTGGCTGCCCCATCCCTGGAGGGGTTCAAGGCCAGGCTGGATGGGGCTTGGAGCAACCTGTTCTGGTGGGAGGTGTCCTTGCCCAGGGCAAGGGGGCTGGAACTACCTGGGTTTTAATGTCCTTTCCAACCCAAACCATTCTATGTTTCTATGATTCTATGATTCTATGATTGATTCTATGATTCTATGTTTGATTCTATAATTCTATGATCTGGACCAGCTCAGGGTAGGCAGGTGCCTGAACAGGACCCATCAAAACATGAAACAACATGGGGTAACACTTAAGAGCATTCAGAAGTAAGAATGGATTTAGACAGAACCAGGTGGAGAACCACAAGTTCTTGTAATACTGAAGAAGGATTTATTTTCTTCTAAGACTTAGCCGGGAATTGTGTAAATTAAGTCAGGTAGAAAATGATCAGCACAGAGGGCAGCAGTGAAATGACTGGGTTAACGACCTGCACTCAAATATAAAAAGATGCAAACCCTAACAAGGCTCTTTTCAGCGTGGGATTTGGTGTTGCTGAACTGAGGGCTCCTGCCTAAAAGTCCAGCTGGTGTAAAGAGAGTTACAAACATAACGTCCCAACACAACTCCTTAACCTTGAAATGAATAAGCTTACTGCAAAATGGAGTTTCATCTGTTCCAGACAAGGTTAGGGGTCTCGCCTATCTGCTTTGGTTATTAAAAAGCAGTAAAGTTTGGCGAAAAAAACCAAAAAACTCATGTGTGGAAGTAAGTCATTTCATAGTGAACTAACTACAATTGTTCAGATTTGGCTTTTGGGGGCTGAGATGTCTTTACAGAGTATAACAGTTTGGAAGCACTACAGTAATGCACAGTCCAAAGTATGTTGCCACTAAAGTGTCTGGTTTTTTGGTTGGTTGCTTGTTTTTTTTTACTGTGGTTACTTTATTAATAGATCCATACTACTTAAAACATATGCCCCTTGACAATTCATAGCTGGAGGGAATGGCATTGATTTATGAAATCAGTTTTGAGTGCTGTTATAGATTTCCACAAAATATGTTTAAAGGATGGGACTCTTGAGAATCCTGATAGATTGGGAAATAAATCAAGTAGCTTATAACTTTGTATCACATTTTTTTTCTACTTTTTGAAGAACGCAAATAAGTACTTTGAGCTCCAACACACATATTTGCATCCAGTGGTCTAAAATGCATATTATAAAAGTGATCTGTATTTTTAGAAGCACCTGTATGAAAAAATAAAATAAAATGGGGGAAAAAAACCTTGTCTCACTATTCTGTTTTATTTCCTCACCCCTGAAAGAAGCCATATGCCAGGTCATTTTAACCAATGGCCATACACGTATAGCCAGCAATTACAGAAATTTGCAAGACATCCAGGGGCTCATAAGGCAGCCTCTGCCTCTTCTGCTAAAGCAGAACTGGACTCCAACAGGCAAATATTTGCTCAGATCTGTGAGTCACAGATGCTGGAACTTCAGGTTACAGCTTCGTCTTCAAGCCTGCAGAGCTCATCCGTTCCTCTTTATCAGCTACAGCACTCTGCTGCCTGTCATCTTCTGCTTTGCTCCAAAAGCTGAAGCTCAGAGACTGGATTCTCTGTCCCTTTCAGGCAGAGATATAGGAGTCAGTTACATACAGAATTTGGTAACTTGTATTTAAAAATGTAGCTAACTCTTCTAACATCTAGCCTGAGGGATAAGAGTAAGATTGTTATTTTTGTGCCTGATCTGAATTTGACCTGTTCTTGTAGTCAGGGACTGATCCAACATCTACTGAAGTTAGTGTAAGTGTTGTGCTTTTTTTCCATAACAGATGCTCTGAAACTTACTTTATTTGTGATGCTTTAATATAAAATACACTCTGTTCATCTACAAACTTGAGAAAATTTACTACATGTAACAAAAGAAATTCTTAAAAGATGCCAAAAAGGTAAAATTCATCAAAGGTGTCTTTCCCAAGACAATTAGCACGTACATTCTTCAAAAGATCATAGTTTAAAATATTCAGGAGGGGTTCAGAAGTCACGACTCTGTTCACGGAGTATAATTTTTGGTCATGTGGTATGAGAGTTGCTGTCTACGGGGTGTAATGAGCTGTGACCACAGACAAACTGACCCCAGGACCATCAGCCAACCGCAAACACAGCCCTGGGATTTAAATGTGGCTTCCAAAACCACAAACCTCCACCCACTGAGCTAAAAGAGCAGCTCTACTAGATCAGCTAATAGAGAGGGCCGAGGAACAAACATGCGAGGAGGCGCACCGTGTTTTGGTTGCGGCGTACGTGTACTTCAGTGATCACATCATTAGCAGGTACCAGGAGGTTGAGCAAAATAAAAGCTTCTCACAGAGAGACAGAGGCTGTTCAGAGGGAGATCTATATTTGACAGCAGCCTTGAGACATGCTTGGTCGCTTTTTTAAATAGACGAGCATTCTCCCTGGGTAGTGTCCCCTTTGGAGCCTCTTCTCAGCCCTGCCTAATTTATAATGATTCAGTGTTTTCTGTCTTCACAACTAGAGGTGGAGTGCTGTGAAAGAGCCAAATAAACAGGAAAGTAATGGATGTACTGGAGAAAATGAAAGGTTCAAAAGGCGAAGCAGCAAAGCTCCTAAACCCATGACTCTTATTGGAAGGGGGGAGTGGAGGGAGAGAGAAAGAACGAAACCTGAAGAGGAAGAAAGGGTATAATTTTCATAAACCAAGAGATGTCATTCAGCATTATCAGCTCCAACAATGAACTCCTTCTTTGCCAGGTTTCCATAAAAGCATATTAAAACCGGAGAAAACAATATGCTTCATGTGACCAGCCTTTATCAGGAGCCTTTGTCACACTTCTCAGTTCACTCGTGCTGCTGTTATTTATTATAATTAACTCACCCAGGGACAACATTTACCAATATTCAACATCAAAGTTAAAAATGAAGTGAGGAAGGTGGTGAAAAACAAGTCATCTTCGGTGGAAACTCTGAAAGATTGAAAGACTGACAATAACTAAATAGACCACTGCAAACTGGCCTTCAAGTACCTCAGTCTGACGAAACCCAGATAGGATTTAGGAATGTCCCAACCATAATTCCTTGTATGTACAGACAATATTATTAAAAAAATAAATAAATATGCAGGCAATGGCATCATATTGCAGAAGTGTGACTAGTCGGAAATAACTGGGTTAAAAAAACACTCCAAATAAAAGCAAGGCAAACCAAACCAAACCAAACCAAACAAAACAATAAATGTACTCACATTCTCCCTGGATGTTTACATTAAAATCTCTAATCCCCAAAATTTTAATTTAGTAGGTTTTGTTCAATAGGCTCCGTGCTGAGTTTTGTTAAAGGGGGTCTCTGATCCTCAGAGGCATTTTTCGGAAAGTGTTCAAGAAATTTCTGTGAAAGCCTTGTAAAATTAACACACAAAATCCAGATCTTCAATTAGTATAAAATATCAGAACTGTATTGGTCCTGTCATTCTGGATCAGGAGGAAATGGGGTCAGCTCATGTGGAACTACTGGGAAAAATATAATATAAAAGCTCTAAAGTTTGTTTTCTCCTCCCATCCCAGTCTCTATCTGCCTGTTAAAGTGTTATCTGACCATTATATGTTCAATGGCTACTCAAGCAGCTAAATTCCAGAAAATCTTTGCTTCAAGTCAACACTGGCAGCTACAAAACCACCATCGAGGACTGTCAAAATTTAGCTCTTTTCAAGCCTATATTTCCATTACTAATGTTGCTATGGTACCAAAACCTTTTTATTAGGTATGTACGTATCTGTCTGTGATCTGACAGCACTAAACTGTGGAGTTCCTTTCTCATAGCTCAACTCCTTCAGGGCTCATAAAATGTGCATTCCTCCACTTCTCTAAAAATACAGTTTGATTTGGTAGATGATCGCGCTTATCAGCACTTTCCCCCCTCTTCCTCCCCCCCTTCCCACACATTCCTGAGCCAGCTGAAAGAGTAATTCCTAGTTTACTCCATAGGCTAGTCATTAAAGCTCTGGATGCTCCTAACATTTCTGATCCCTCCTTCACCAGAAGCTTTTTCCTACTCCCAGAAGACAACATAAACTGCCAGGCTCTGGTTCTTCCAGGATGGCCTCTGTGTCACTTTCTCTTGTAGTTCACAAGGAATATTTTATTTTATGTTGAAGAACAAGAGGTGTGAGACCTGTTGGAGCAGATCCACAGGAGGCCACGAAGATGATAAGAGTGCTGGAGCCCCTCTGTTATGAGGACAGGCTGAGGGAGTTGGAGGTGTTCAGTCTGGAGAAGAGAAGGCTCCAGGGAGACCTTAGAGCCCCTTCCAGTCCCTAAAGGGGCTCTAGGAGGGATGGGGAGAGACTTTTGGTCAGGGAATGGAGCTACAGGATGGGGGGGAACAGTTTTAAACTGAAAGAGGGGAGATTTAGAGAGAGAAGATTTAGATTAGATATTAGGAAGAAATTCTTTTTCTGTGAGGCACTGGCCCAGGTTGCCCAGAGAAGCTGTGGCTGCCCCATCCCTGGAGGGGTTCAAGGCCAGGCTGGATGGGGCTTGGAGCAACCTGGTCTGGTGGGAGGTGTCCCTGCCCAGGGCAGGGGGGTTGGAACTGGATGGTCTTTAAGGTCCCTTCCAACTCAAACCATTCTATGATTCTATGAAGAAGTATGAAAGATGGTCCAATGAGTTAAGGGACTCTCTGGAAAGGTCAGACTGGGACCTTGTACTTACTCAAAGAGATTATTTCTGTAAAGTGGAGCTGCTTCTCCAAGGCTGTGATGGAGCCTTGCACTAAGTCATTGCATCACTGCAGTGTCCTAGAGCTGAGCTTTTAAGCTCCCTTCGATCAAGCAAGGGGACTAGACTTCAAAGCCTGCTGTTATACACAAAACAGGGACACTGAGACGTGACAGAGATATCTGTTACCAAAACCATATCCTGATCTGGTGTTTTGGAAAGGACTGATCTGTTCCTATTATCCACTCAGATTGAATATCAACCAGAAAAGTCTTGAGAGTTTATAGTTTTGCCTCCAGCTTATATTTAGCAGTCATGTTATTTATTCCAGTAATAATAATTTTTTTTCTGGCTTATGGAATTAAAAATGCTATTTTTGCTGATTTGTACCTTTATAAAAATAGTCAATAGATTAATTTATTTTGGATTTTGTTTTTGAATAAGAGTCTCTGAATAATTGACTGAAAAAATATGTATTAATATTTTATATATATAGGGTAATATATTTAATGTGTTTATGCTGTAACACAATAGTACCCCAAAACATTGGATGCAGGAGTAAAGGCAGAGTTATTTTAATGAAGAAACTTATAAGTTTTTGTTAGGGAAACAGTTTGGGTAATACTTTGTTTCTGGGTTAGCAGAGGAAATGACAACAAAAACATTCCTTTGGAAGTTTTGAATGACACCTGAGAATTTGCAGGAAATTGCTATCAAATACATTTAATATCTTCTGGAATAAATTAGTAATATAAATCTGAGATCAAAAACATTTGTCACTTGGGAGCAGTCACTGTCTGTTCCCAGGAGGCAATTAATCACACTAAATTCTGCATTTTTACCCTTTAAGCCACTGAAATGTATAATCACATTTCTGTATCACAGCTCTTCATTAATGCCTCTGTAACGAGGTGCAGTCAGCTCAGCACCATGGGAGGTTTGATTCCACTGGTGGTTTCCTGTCCCTACATGAAAGGTAGAGTTTTTTCAGTTGGTGGAGGGTTGTTTTTCCCCTTTAATTCTGCCAACTCCAGGGGAGTGTAACAGCTACAGATTAATGGCACGATCTCAAACAGAGGTGCTGGAGTATTATTAAAAGAGGCTGCCTTCTATTCCGCACTACAAATGGAGTCACATGGTGGAACTGCTGGACCTTTTCCATCTCTTGCCTGCCTGGAGTTCCCTCCAGGCTTGTGGTGAGGGGACAGGGCAACTGCCAAGGAGCTAATGATCCTGGAGACAAGGGGAGGGGCCAGCAAAAGGAAAAAAAAANAATTAACACCTATTTAGCTTTCATAATAATGCCTAGACATAATTATACTGTCTGGTGTTAGAGGCATATATCTCATTAACAGCACTATATATATTTATGTATGTTTTGGCAAAGAAGACTGAATCTTAGAATTTTTCATAATGACAACCTTGCTGTTGTTAACTTCACCCTACATTCTTGTGATTGCACTTCATTCCAATATTTTCATACTTTTTTCCTACAAATAACTCTGTTGGAAATACAAGATTGTTTTGAAACCAACTGTTATTTTCCTTTGAAAATAAACATCTCTTTGCATTTCTCAGTAGGGGACTAGCTTTGAGCTTACTCATGGTTTTCAAACTATTCCTCCATAACCTTTCAGGTCCAAGCTCTCTCTGGGCCTGCAGCTGATCCACAAAATAAAATGGAGCCCTTTTAGAGCTACATCAAAAACATGGAGCTTCAGACTTGTGCTGTAGGGTCTATGGTACTGCACATTTTCCCCATAAATCCATATGTGCTCAGATGCAGTTGCTCCTTGATAGGGCTGAGCATGTTCTTAAGCACCCCTGTGATGCTCTTACTGTGATTTCCTGCTTCTGTGTCTTGCAAAGGTCTTAATCAAGCCACTCACCTAATGAGCGACTAACTACAAAAACAAATCTCCAGGACGAGGTTTAGCACAGAGCACTGATGTCACAGATAGAAATATCCCTACTTTCCTTTTGTCCCAAAGGTCAGCAGGAATGTGATCGGTCAGGGTTTCACTTACCCGGCTTTCTAAGAGGGAATTTGTACTTCTGTTCCAAGACGGTCCTCTTCCCTCAGCATTTCCCAAAGGAGACTGTAGACAGTTTCTCACTCAGTACTAATCAACTGGCTCAAATGAAGGCCCTGAATTCCTGTAGGCAGGAAGCTGAAAATGCGGCGGTGCCCATCCCCAGTGCAGCTAAGACCTTTTGCTCAATTCTTTTTGTGAGCCCTCGGCAAATGGAAACCACAGTCCAAGGACCTGAAGTAATTACTGGACACCAATTCCTAAATTATGTGAGAAGAGAGGAGAGAAACAACCAATAATTTCCCTTTCCACGCTGGCACATGTTTAGGTCTAGTCATAGGCAGCAGCAACAATTACCCTCCCCGTGTTTGCTCACTGTTGACCTAAGTTTGCATCCATGCTGCTGAAGGGAATTGGAGCCCAGGTCCTGCTCCTTCAAAAAGACCATGCTGCTCTCTCTGAGATCTCTCCCACAGCACATGGCCCTTGGCAAGTGATAGCCAACAGGCCAACTACTGTTGTTATGGTTGTAGAGCAGAAGGGGAAAGTGACTGTTCCCATGGGCTAACAGGTTGCAGATGTTCTCTTTTCTGCAGGGTAGACATGGATTAGTTGATCAGTGCATCTAAAATCACAGAAGCACAAAATGGTGGGGGTTGGAAGGACCTCTGGATGTCATCTCTTCCAACCCCCTTCCAGAGCAGGGTCACCCAGAGCAGGTCCCACAGGAACATGTCCAGGTGGGGTTTGAATGTTTCCAGAGATGGAGACTCCACCACCTCTCTGGGCAGCCTCTGCCAGGACTCTGCCACCCTCACAGGGAAAGAAGTTTTCCACATGTTCAGACAGAACTTCTTATGTTCCAGCTTGTGCCTGTTGCCCCTTGTCCTGTCACTGGGCACAAGTGAGAAGAGCCTGACCCCATCTTCTTTCCACCTGCCCTTTAGATATTGGTCAGCACTGTTGAGGTCCCCTCTCAGCCTTCTCTTCTCCAGACTAAAGACCCTCAGGTCTTTCATCTTTTCCTAATTAGAGAGGTGCTCAATCCCCTTCATCATCTCTGTAGCCTCTGTTAGACTCTCTCCAGAAGTTCCCTGTCTTTGAATTGGGGGCCCAAGAACTGGACACATGACCCCAGATGACGCTGTCTACAGCACGTCACATATATTGATAAGCTAACTGTTTTTCCTCTCACTTTTCATCCTAGTAAAAACCATCTTACAGAAATAGAAATTGAAAAAACTCCACTTTTTAATAATATACTCTTTAATCAAGGATTAAGTCAATTTATATGAAAAGAAATGCAGTTTCATCTGTAATTTCAAATAGAATGGCACTTCACTCATGCTGCACGTAAAAATTAATTTGAGGACACCTTTCTTCTAATAGAGATTAAACTGAAATGAAAATCTCATCTCTTACAATTTTGAATGGAATGAAAACATTTTTTAAAAGAAAAGATGTTTTTAAAAAGTAATTATCATTGAATGAGTCAAAGTCCTTTCTTCTCATTTTGACTTCATATGTTGTGACAATACAAAATAATACCGTAAGGAAGTAACACAATAAAACCATCATGGTTTTACAAAATAACACCATAAGAAAAACCTTATGTTGAAACTCCCAAAATGGCCTTATTTTCCAACAGGAAGGAAAAATTAGACTAAGAAGCTGCAACCAAAATTCTTTTTTTTTGGGAGTATCAAACTGATGGATGAAAATTTTCAAAAACTGAGCTCTGTTTTTCCTCTACACCTTTATGAAACCTCTCATTCTCACTGCATCTGTCAGGGGAATCACCTGGGCTTTCAGAGAGAGACATCAGAGAAATTTTTATTTATTAGGTGTTGTAATAGGGAAGCTCAAGCTGGACTCCTAATGCTCTTTACAATTTTGCCCTATTAATACAACTGGATTTATTTTGTGAAGAATGCACTTCCACTTTCAGAATAAGTATTTGGTTTTGTACAGTCTGCTGTTTTACAAGATTTTGCAATATCTGATTGCAAGATATGTTAATAAATAATGAGAGGAAACATAAATTAGTTAAATTTGAAGATTGCCCAACTGGAATGACATAATTGGAAGGAACTCAATCATTAACACTCCAGCAGCAGCATAAAACAAGAGACATTGCATAATCTCAACACTTTGTACTGCTAGTCCAACGCAAATATCGCACAATTAAGCAGCAATAAACAACGTATAACATATATCTTGGCTAATACAGCTTCTGTAAAGACGATTCTTATATTGTCTGACTTGATGTGATGACAGCTGTAATACCGTATCCCATGGAATTACACATAGTTGTCTAGAACACTCTGTTTTAAGGAAAAAGAGTGGGTGGTGAAATTACCTTTGTTTAGTCATGTTGATTTTCACATGATCTTTAAGACACTCACACCTCATTAAGACACTCACACCTCATGACAGAGAACAAGAAGGCTCATTATGTGGTGAAACCTTAGTTTAGACACTTGGGGTTTTCTCCTTCACGTTTTCAACTCGCATAAATGTGTTATTGGTCTCTCCATTAAAGGTGCAGCTTTAAAGCTCTCACAGATGGACCTGTCTTAGCAACAGAGCATGAGGCTATAGCCAGAATACACGAAATGATCTTGAAGAACACTTCAAATTTAAGCCATTTAATAAATAGCCCTTTTGTTGAAAAGGAGAATATATATGAAAAATATATCATGAGGCACACAGGCTACAGTGACACTTGTTTCAAATGTGTCAGTATCCCCTTATCCAACATTATGGCACTCTTTTTCTCAACCCATTAGTTTCCCAAATAAGCTGGTTTTTTTTTCATTAACTCACTGAATTCAGATTACAGTGGTCTGTAGGGACTGACTCTCCCTTTTCTAAAAATAACTCCTTCTGTCTATGCGAAATGCATCTTATCACTTTCACTTTTCTATAAGACAATGCAGGCGGTGGGGTGAAGGTTGCAAGTGGCAGATTATGACCGGATGTCACTGTAATACTGGTGAGAAATATGTCAGCCTCTTTCCTCTGTTGAAAACAAAGCAAATGAGCACCACATGGTGAAATGGGAGGATTATGACTCTGCCTCCTTCCCTGAAAATCTTCCCTGATAGGCTAAATAGCTGAAAGTTCAAGTTTAACCGATATTTTCTTTCCAAAATAGGGATTGATTGAATTAATCATAGAATCATAGAATTGTTTGGATTGGAAAGGACCTTCAAGATCACTGAATTCCAACCCTCCTGACCTGGACACCTCTCACCAGACCAGGTTGCTCCAAGCCCCATCCAGCCTGGCCTTGTACCCCTCCAGGGATGGGGCAGCCACAACTGCTCTGAGAAATCTGGAAACCTGGGCCGGTGTCTCACCACCGTCATGGTAAAGAAGTTCTTCCTGAGACCTCACCTCTTTCAGTTTAAAATTGTTCCCCTTCATCCTATGGCTCCCTCCCTCATCAAGAATCTCTCCCCATCTCTCCTGGAGCTCCTTTAGGGACTGGAAGAGGTTGCAAGGTGTGAAACATCTCTTCAGTTAAGCTTCTTTAACAGCTAATTGCTCTAATTCCTATACAATATTGAATACAAGCTGGAATTTGTCCCTGTTTGTCATTCTCCATTTCTGAAGGTTGGCCATAACAGGTCTCTTTGTCCCACTAAGGCCAGTGATGAAGTCCTCTCCAATCTGACTACCAGCCTTTGAAGCTTGACTGAGATACGAAATATGTACAGTCACCAGAAAGAGGTGCTGGATCTGAATTCTGCAGCAAGACAAGAAGAAGATGAGTAAGCAGAGACAGAAAAAATATCTAGATCCTCTCATTTTCATACTTTTTATACAGTGCCTTGTTGTTGAAGAAGTGAGTAAAGCTCAGTGGCATAAAACTGATGTAAGATAATGAAAAACTGAAAGGAGAATGCTAAAATTCTCCTAAGTTCCTTTTAATAGGAGCTGGTTTTATGGGACAGAAGCAAGCCAGCTGTGCAGAGAAAAGGTGAGACATCTTAAAGATCTTGGGATTGTTCAGCCTGGAGAAAAGGTAGCTTTGGGGAAACCTTCTTGGACTCTACAACTCCCTGAAAGGAGAGTGTAGCCAAGTGTGTGTGTGCCTTCTCCCAAGGAACAGGCAATGGGACAAGAGGAAATGGCCTCAAGTTGCCCCAGGGGAGGTTCAGATTGGAGATTAGGGACAATTTTTTCCATGGAAAGGGTTATCGCCCATTGGACTGGGCTGCCCAGGGCAGTGGTGGAGTCACCATCCCTGGAGGGATTGAAAAGCCGGGCAGACATAGTGCTGAGGGACATGGGTTAGTTTTGTCAGTGTTGGGTTGATGGTTGGGCTCGATGATCTGAAAAGTCCCTTCCAACCCAGGTAGTTCTATGATTCTGTGAAAGATGATAGTAGGCAGCATGGCATGTTGTCCAGCAGGAATATCAGTCAGAAGAGCTATCAGACCATAGAAGTTAGAAATGGAAAAGACCCATGAGATCATTAAACTGCCTCCCAGCCAAGGCAGGACTGGTCTCAATAATATATCACTTTTTTCTTTTGTTCAGCACTGTCTTGTGCTTCATGTGACTGACTTATCTTGTACCTTCACTGTATTTGGAAAAAGTGGTGTGTATTGGAAGTACTCCGCTGCTCTTTTCTTCTGTAAACTTTGGCTTCTAAGACCATTTTCTTTTTTTAAAAAAAGACATAAAATAAATCTTCTCTCCCTGACTGGCTATTAGAGGGCTGAATGTTTTTCAAAATGAAAAGTTGAAATAACAGTCCTAATGACAGAGTGATGCAGAATGTGGGAGAAAGTTTATTTTGGTATGTAAAAGAGGGCCATAGAATTACAAGTTACGGGGATTAAAAATGATTTTACCAAAAATGGTTTATCTTTGCCAGCAGATCATCTAAGCTGGAGGTTTCTTTTAACTGTCACTTCAGTTAAATCTAATCGGCATGTTTCTATCATTTTTATGTTTATTCTGCCTCCTACCTTTTATGCAATCCCTCTTTCTCTCACTTTCTCTGATTTCTGCCTTCTCTTGGCTCCCAGGCCATATGTCTGCTTCATTCTCATCCTATTTTGTTGATCAAATCCTGCCATTGAATCCTTACTTCTTCCTTGTCCTTACTCGTATTGATTTACCAGATAAAGTTTTTATACAAAATCTATCAGCAAGTTTATCTACATGCAAGTGGTTCCCAAACTGTATTTTTTATTTCTTCCTGGAGTTCTAATCCCTATATCCAGTCAGATTTGTACCTTTTTCTTTGTCTTTAAATTCAGGGAGTCTTTAAGTTCAGGGAGTGAATGAGAGAAATCACAAAAAAAAATCAGTAGAATCTTATTTTGCCCCTTTTAGAATTATATAGGGTTTAGGTACGTAGCTCAGATGTATGCAAATCTTAAACTGCTGACATACAAGCAGAAACTTCTTGCTGAAGGAAGTGACAGGTGAGATTTTTGGTCATATCTGGGCCTGTGCATAAGGAGTCTCAGAACGAATTCAAGAAAATATGGAAGACAAGCTTCTTTCTAACAACTGAAGTTGTTTCCCTTCTCAAAAAATGTATTTCTCTAAAAAGACATTTTTATCTCACTGAAGGAGCAGGAAACTATTTGGGGGGGGGAGGGGGAGGGG
>VXBJ01004043.1:264567-303056 GCA_013400055.1 Nycticryphes semicollaris
CTGTTTGGTATAGGTTTGTCTATTTAATTCGCAGTGGACCATGTCAAGAATGAGACTGGCCAGATGCTGGGATCTGTAATCTCTTCCCTCTTTATCTACGTAAACTATTTATCCAGCTGTATTTAAGTAAGCCTTTTTTTTTATTTTATTCCTAATGCTTTCTTTATGAATGTGCATCTTTGCTAAGTATTTCAGCTGCTAATGCTGACATCCTGTTGTTGTCTACACTCACAGGCATCTCACCTCTTAGTTCAAACTGAAATGGCTGCTACAGGCTTGATTTTTTAAGTGGAACGAATTTACCATCCCGTGGTGCTGTCTAGAAGGAACAGAGGAAGCACCAGACAGAGATCTTAGTATGGATCCCACCTCTTCTAGCACTTGTCTGCCTCCTATGATTTCAGACAGAGAGCATTGATCCTCACTTAATAAAATTAAGACCTTAATACAACTTTTTCATCAGGGTTTAAATTCTCTTACCTTTTGTAGCTACTACTTCCTTCATTACAACTGAATTATAGGTACTACATAGTTTTAAAAAACCTTGATGCTGACTAGTGGTTAGCCTTGGTGTCCAGCAGCTGGTTTTGTTGTTGGAGACAATCTGGAAAATGTTTCATCTTCTTTATAATGTTGGGAAAAGCCAGATTGGTGGAGGACTTGGACCTGGATGCCGGTCACTTCTGTAGGAAAGTTTTAGGTCATTCCTAGTTGCAGCTTGTACAGAAAAATAAAAGAATGAAGTACCAGGAACAAAAGAGAACTGGGAACTTACCACATAATCATAGATTCTATGATCTTGCTAGTGGGCCTTAAACCTAAAGAAGATGAAGGCCTGAGGTGTCCCCTTGTGATGTCCCTATTCCTCCTCATTTTCTCCAGAAGAGGAGGGGAGAAGACTGAGGGTGTTAGAGACTGAGGAAGAGCTAGCTCCAGACTTGCTCAGATATCACAGGTCTTTCATTAATGGAGCTGTGGCCTCCTGCTGTTCCTCCTGCTGGTCAGCTCTCTCAGATATGCTTAGCCATGGTGGTGTGGCATGACAGGGGAGGGAGAAGCCTTCAGAGGTGCTCCCAGGACACACACGGGCTGGGCAGAGCTCAACCAGCTTCCGCTAGAGTCACTGGCAAACCCTGCCACCTGGGCCAGCGCCAGATCAGATCGATGGGGTTGTGCCTGATTGAAAGCCTTTTTAATTTAAGGGGTGGGATAGGACAAGAAAGAACAGCTCTGGTTATTAGAACATCTGCACAAACAGGAGAGAGCTTAGCTGGAGTTAGACACCAAGCGGCAAATAATGACAATTAACCTTTTAACCAGTCTTATCATCCTGTTGCAACAGTTGCTTTAAGAACAACACTGCATTTATATTTTCTGATGGCGGGTTCTTTTCATTCTAAACTCTTTCCATGGGCCTGCAACTTTCATAAACCTTGGTGCCAAGAGTAGCAGTGGAAGGAGCATCAGAGCTTTCATCACAGGTAGGTAGAGACAGACAGAAGCATTTTCCTTGGTTTTATCAGACCATGCATTCATTTGGCACCATTTGCAGAAATGGTTCCCAAAGTGGGGCTCCTGGAGCACGCGCTGGTGGTCCATGAAAAACTAGCTCATCACATAGCACGTATTTCACTGCCTTTCTCTTCTTTTCTAAAACAAGACTGCTGAAACTGCATTGGGTGCTGCTTTCCTAGTGCTTCTTCTCAAGGCAAGCCAGTGCTGCAGGAATGACTTGCAGGAATGTTATAGGTTTCTGAAGGCATTGGTTAAAAAAAAATATATATCAGCTCTTCCACTGGCATCTGCTGAAAGCCAACAGCTGGCCCTCTTTAACTATCTGGCAAGCACCTGGTGCATAGCAATAAGAAATTATAATACTTGTATTCTTTTTTTAAAACATGACAAGGAGTCAATATAAAAACAAATCACAGTAATGCACGATTATTCCAGCCTTGGTTTGTGCACAGTCAGCATGCTGAGATATTCCAAGCCAAGAGGATTTTTTCCTTGATTTTAAAGAAAGATTTATTCATAAGGGTGAAGAGGGCAAATTCCCAACATTTCAGCCCTGAGCTGGCTTTTGTCAAGGGTTTCTAATGCACACACATAGTGAGGCTTGGCTAAGGCGCAGGGGAAAAAAGTTATGAAGTAAATTCTATGGATAGATATATGTATTCTTTGTAATAATGTTGGGATTTGCCAAACTTCTCATGGATGAGGAATGTGAAAGCTTAGGCATATATGCAGATCTGCATATACTTTTACACACACAGATAAATGGCCCAGTCATTGTTTTGCCACCATGAGTTTACTATTGTATTATCTTACTTTGCTATTAACTCTGTTAAATATAGTCAGTAACCCTTTCAACTACACAACTGCAATAAATAACAAAACCTGCCCTTCAGGGACCCCAGCACTAGAGAGCTCACTTCCCTCCTTCCTCCAGTTTGTATGTAGGGTAAGACTCATGCGTATCTGGTGAGGCATTTCTTCTTTTTAAATTTAAAAAATATGTAAAAGGGGATATTCAGTATAGAACCATATAGAATCGTAGTGTGGTTTGGGTTGGAGGGACCTTAAAGATCACTGAGATCCAACCCTCCTGCCGTGGGCAGGGACACCTCCCACCAGACCAGGTTGCTCCAAGCCCCATCCAGCCTGGCCTTGAACCCCTCCAGGGATGGGGCAGCCACAGCTTCTCTGGGCAACCTGGGCCAGGGTCTCACCACCCTCACAGCAAAGAAGTTCTTCCTGAGATCTCATCTCAATCTCCCCTCTTTCAGTTTAAAACCATTATCCCTTGTCCTATGGCTCCTCTCCCTGATGAAGAGTCCCTCCCCATTTCTTCTGAAGCCCCTTTAGTTACTGGAAGGGACTCTAATGTCTCCCTGGAGCCTTCTCCAAGCTGAACAGCCCCAACAATCCCAGCCTGTCATCAACACTAATGAATAGTAAGCATTTGGGTTCTATTTCTTTTCTGAATAAGGGGAACACACACTTCCAAGCTAACTTCCACCAAGCTTTTCTAGGGTTTACCCAGCCTGTATAAAGTCAGAGAGAAAGTGATATCTGTCCTTTCAGGTGAGGCATATGTATATTCCATAAAGAGTGTTGGGTTCTAGTCTGTGTTCGTGGGAAATATTGTATTTTACATTCTATGTTTAAAAAGAAATGTAGAAAGTTATACATTTTGCATGCCAAAATCACTGCCTATAGCAGCCAGAACCCTGAGAGGAGATGCTGGGATTTGTAGCTCTTCTCATTAGGTGTCCAAAAAACCACTTTCCTTTTCCCTTGGGTTCCTTGCATGACTCTTGCACGCTTGGCTGTGCAGCAGTGCCTTCATATAGCTTGCTTATCCACCATTAAACAAAGCGCTTCTGCACATGTAAACTCTTTTATTTGGGAGTCTACCAAAAGTGTAAGAGAGGGGTTGGATCCCCTTAGGGTGAGCAAGAAACTAATTCTAAGACCCATATGAGGTATCTGGCAAATAGATAGTGTGGGAAAGAAATCAATATTTATAGAAGCAGCATTTGCTGCCACCATTTTAGCCTCTTCTTCCCCGCCAGCAAATCCATTCTCTAGAGCTCTTTTGAGCCCTCTGCTTCTTCTTGGGAAGAAAGCCCCAGCTCTTCATACTTGGGATGTCAAAATTTACTTTCAGTGTTGAAAAGGACTGTACAGCCTTTGCTTCTGCACTAGCATTTGTAGACATTGTTGGTAGGAAGAAAGGATTATTTATCACTTTCTTGGATTTAGGAAATTATATTCTCCCTAAGTATTCTGTCTATGTTTATAGAGCATAAAGAAATAAGTGACTTTTGGAGATCTTGCCATTTTTACCCCAGTGCTCTACCAAGAGGCACATGGACTATTATTTTAATACCTCTCTCTCTTTGTGAGGAGGAATAAGATTTTCATTAATACAACGGCGAGCAATTTTTCAAAATACATATCATATACCTAACATTTTGAACTACCAGTTAAAACTAATTGAATTCATACTGTTTTGAAAGCACATAATTTATATGACAAGAAATAGTAAAACATATGTTGCAGTTTTAAGAACCAGTATTTTTCGATTGGCAAAGATTCCAAAAGACTGTATTAACATTAACAAGGATATCATTGACAAGGATATACAGTAACACTAGTTAAGGTGGAAGAAAATATTTTAAACATGACAAAAGTTAAAATGTGCTTGGACAAAATATGTTGAATAAATAAAATATGACTGCAGGAATTCAGAGTAGAAACTCATTTATGATACCACTAGTCAGGAGCAAAAGGTTTTCAGTATACAAACAGCATCATTTGTCTTTAGGAAAAAAAGGACCTTTAATGCCGTTATTTTTTTTAACACAAGTCAAGTATTTTACCTATTTTGTCCTTTCCAATTTAAAGACTTTTCTTGTCTCTGTTTCTTTGGTAAATGCAGCTGCCAGAAATAAAAGTCTTTACCTTTAAAGTAAGATCCACATTATGATGTCTTCATTGCACAAAAACTTGAATAAACAACACATGCTAAGGTAGAAATTTCCAAAGACAGAAAGCTAAAATTATATTTTCTGTTTGCCTAGTTTCATTCAGCTAGCACTTTCTTCCTTTGGATCTTTTTTGTCTTATTTTTTTACCCCGTTTCTCTGATTATATGCTTACACACCTTTAGGAGAAATGGATAAATCTTGCAGGTGTCTTTAAAGTTCATTCTTTCTTTGGTTAAGGTGAAGTGATGCTCCTTTAAAAGAAAGCAGAAGTTCTCAGATTAGCAGAGGAGAAATTTCTGCTCCAATGGGATGAACAAAACTTTAATTGACTTCCAAGAATCCTGTTTGACTCCATAGCTAAATGTCTATAGATCAGTACATGCAGATAAATAGCAGCATTTAAGAGGAGAGTTTCCCAGAAGCTACTACTACACAGGCCTCTGGAAGTTATTATTAACATCCACAGACATTAAGATACCAACTCAGGAGAAAAACGAAAGGGAAAAAAAAGGGAAAGGGAAAAGGGAAGGGGGAAAAGGGAAGGGAAAAGGAAAAAGGGAAAGGAAAAGGGAAGAAAAAAGAAAAGAAAAAGGAAAAGAAAAAGAAAAAGGAAAAGAAAGAGCAAAAGGAAAAGAAAGAGAAAAAGAAAAAAAGAAAAAGAAAAAGATCTCTTGTAAGCAGCTTGGACAAAGTTATCAAATATGAAGATGATCCAATGATATCAGCATCCCCAGCACATGAGTGACAGGCATTAAAGATGACACAAAACGAGATGCTGCCTGAGGAAGTGTAGGTAACTTGGTTGGGAGACCGGGGAGTTATCTGCAGGAATCCTGGGAATACTGGCCACCATAAATATTCGGGAAACACCTGAAGAAGAGAGTGGCATGAAGGTAAAAAGAAACCCTGGTGTCTTTGCTACTGCATGGTTCTCCATCCCCTGCCTCCATTGTGATGGCAGACAAAAGGACCTCGCTAGCACACCATCCCTCAAACACTGCCATGCCATCCCCAATCTTAATCTCTCTCAAGTCTGGTTTTATACCTTCCCGCTCCCCTTAAAATCTAATTTGAAGTTCTTTCGATGAGCCCTGACGTGTGCAGAGATCCTTTTCCCTCTTTGAATCAGATGAATGCTGTCTGTTGCCAACAAGCCTGGTGTCGTGTAAACCCACCCATAATAAAAAAAAAGCCCTACAATTCTGCAGGTGGCACCGGGCTGGGAACAAGGGTGGCTAATCCAGTTGCTTTCCTCATCATTCCCTGAAACTGGAAGAACCAAGGAGAACATGACTTGTGCTCGTGATCCCTTAACCAATCATCCCAAGGCCCTGAAGTCTCTTTTGATTGCCCTTGGACTTCTACCTGAAAAATCAATAATGGATAATAATCTGAGTACCACACCAGGGTAGGAAGCTTTCTCTTCACATCTTTAACCCAGGCCCAGGGAGGAAGCGAAGGCTTCTCCAAGAATTGGGTCCACTCTGCATGTTAGGTTTGCTTCAAAGGGAGTCTCTTATGACAAGGACCCATCTTTTTGTCTTTATGGTAGCAGTATTTGCACAAGGTGTAGGCTGACTTAATATCTGCAACACCTCCAAACTAGATGAGAGGTTTCTTTGTTTTTGCTCAGTTCTGCCTGGGAAGATAGAGTAGCCACAGAGGAGGTGTCCATAGGTGAGTTCTTTCCCACCTGTAGCTCTTGAGTTATGATACAATTTGAAAGCTATTATGTCCAGACCTTTTGCTGGAGCTTTGTCATACAACCATCAAGGTCACTTTGGTCTGAAGGTTTCATGATGTGGCCATGGAAGAAAGTGATTCAGACTCTGCAGATGTAAACATGGAAATATAGAATCATATAACCGTAGAATGGTTTGGGTTGGAAGGCACCTTAAAGACCACCTTGTTCCAGCCCCCTGCCATGGGCAGGGACACCTCCACTAGACCAGGTTGTTCAAAGCCCCAGCCAGCCTGGCCTTGAACATCTCCAGGGATGGGGCAGCCACAGCTTCACTTGGAATTACCGTCATCATCATGAAGTCCAGCCACAGAGCCCATGTGTCTTTGTTCAGCAAGGAACAGCATTCTGCTCAGATATTCTGGAACTGCCAAAGGCATCTTTTCATTTTGAGCCACTCTTGGAGCACCCCTTGCCCCCAGCTCACTGATCTATACCATTCACAGGCCATACATTTTGGTGTACAGCTCCCAGTGACTCCACTGGGCTTAGAAGAATGGATAAAACAGATGCACTCACTAAAAACCAGTGTGCTTATTTTTGCTTATGGCCATACCCAAAATAATCAAGCTGATATGTAAAAGAGGAATATTTTCCACTACCTGCGAGGGGAAAAATCCTTCAGGAGGTGGGTTATGCCAAATATTTTTCCATGTCTGACATAACAGCAGGATTCTGGCATTGCCCATAGGAAAAAAGGCCACATGTCTGTGCACATTCAACACACCCATAGGGAGACACTGTCTTTTTGCAGGCTGCCATCTCAGTTATGTTTGGCACATATGTTTTGCACTGCAAAATAGAAAATGTTGGTAGTATACAGCGTACTAAACCGAAAGTACACTTTCTACGGGGAAGGAGTGAAGAAGAGGATGACTAGAGGCTCATGCAGCAATGGAAAGAGCTGAAGATTTTGAGAAAAGCTAAAAAAAAATAAAAAAGGAAAAAGGATAAAACACTAATTCTGTGTAATGAAAATAGCAAACGTGGGGAGAAGTTTATATCAACACATCTTATCCAGCAGAAGAGAAAATACAAAGACTCTTTGAAGAAGGATGCAGAAAAGAAAATGGTGCCAAAGCCAAATCTAACTTCAAGCAGCACCATAAGACTTCTACAATACCTAAATGCATATAGGGATATTAAAAGTTTAGAGAAGACAAAATAGTACTTAAATAATGCAAATTATTTATTCACCTCTTACATGGAAATTAGCACTCCCCTCCCTGTGTTCTGTTCTAATTCTAGTACAACAGTATGGTCAAGTGTAGACTCATCCACTGTGTCTGCCAATAAAAATGTGAACTTTGATATATTCAGCTACAGAGGAGCCTTTGGATGTGATCTGGGTGGAAAAAAAAATCTCCTGTCATTGCACAAGGCCCTTGTTGGTTGAAACTACTGTCACCTCGCTGTGGCCAATGTCTACCAAAGAACTCAAAACAGTACTCCAAGGCTGTAGCTGCAGATGTATGGACTGTAAATGGAGCATGAATGCAGAGAGTTTGGGGCTTGCAGACATACCTTCAAGCTTTTTTGACAAAGAAAAAAAAATGCAGTGGAGCAGGTCAAGTGCTAGATTTCACAGAGAAAAATCAAATAAACCTGTCTTGCCTCAGATGAAAAGGGGCTTCAAAATGATGGAGCTAGAGCTCAGGATGACATCCCACAGAAAGTAAAAAAAGCTGTAAACACTGCAGAGTAGAGAATATATATTCTCAGTTTCTATTATCTGTTAAGGAGAACTCTTTATGTTATTTTCCATTATGTATTTTCAAGATGTTGTTGTACAGGCCTGTCACATGTCAGGAATAGTCCCCCAGTCAAACAAAAGGGACTACATTAAAGACACTGGAAAAATTTGCCTGGGTGACAAAATAATTTTGGGATTACTGTCTTACTAACATGACAAAAACCCAACCAAACAAAAAAATGAAATCAAAGTATATCAAGTTTGTGAGTATGATGTCAAAGTCACTGAGGAGTTAGAGAATTAGAGATTAAGACAAACCCAAAAGAGTAGTAAACCTGGGCTCTCGGGCAGTGTGTGATTTCATGAGGAGGAATCTCTCTGCCTCTCTCCTGGGTCATGAATGGCTGGGATGCCCCACTATCTGTGGAGATATGGGGTTGTCACCCTGTGGACACACACCCTGTTGGCATGGTACACATTTTCCCCCAAAACTAAAGCAAGCTGAGTCTCCTAGTTTGCATGAGACGTTCTCAGGCTGACAGTACCCACTGTGCAATAACATAAAGGCACCCCAAACCACGGTGCTACTCTAACATGTAGACTTGCTGCCCGAGACCACACCTCCTGCTGAAGTCACAGTTTGGAGCACCTCGTGCTGTGTCTGAGCTGTGGGTTCTGCTGCTGATTTCAAGTTCCTGCACCTGAGAAACCAAGTCAATGACATCTACTCTCCATATTGAGGTGAGAGTTGCATACACAACACCCCATCCTTGTCCTGTCTTATGTAGGTGAAAAATTGAGGTGTGAAGACCTGATGGAAACCATGATTAGAAAATAGAGAGACTGAGACAGGGCACCAGTGGGGAATCTTCAGTGGTCAGTTCTATTTCAGTCTCAGATCTAGAGAAAAGGGCAACAGAGAGAAAAGGGAAAATAATATAATGGATTGGTGTGCATTGCCAAAAACTGCAGACCAATTCATAGGTGAAGATGGAGATGAGAAAGAAGCAAGATAGCAAGAGAGAAAAAGAAACTAAATGAAGTCCATCCAGGAGTAAAATTTGTCAAAACAGCTGTTCTTTTTGCTGCAGTCCAGACAGAACTGAGCTCAGATCAGGCAGATACGAGCAACAGCACTGAATATTGTTGGCCAGATACTGACATTTGACATAATCCCATTGCAATTGCCCAGGAAGTGCCAACTTCTTAGGCTGTATTTATTCATAATAACACATAATATTAATCCCAAATTTCAGTCAACTTCTACATCACGAACAGGTGTGATGAGAAACATACAAAATAGGGCGTACTAGAAAGAATGTATCGTGACATTCTAAAAGAACCTGCTCTTCCTTTCCCAATTTCTGTGAGGTTGTATCCTCCCAGCTGAATCTTTAAATTAATGATGTATAAAATAACTTTATATTGTGCTGAATTATAAGAAAAGTGAGTTTTGTTTTGTCCAGCTTGTGAAGGATGAATCAAAGAGAACCAAAGACTTTCACACTGAGTTTTAATAGCTTTTTTGATGCAAATTCTTAATATTTTATCAATGACTTCTCTTTCTCCCTCTGTTCTCCCTCGTCCTTATAGTACAGCTTCCTTTTTTTTTAATTTTAAACATCCATTTCTGGGTATTTGTTTTCAAATGTAGTTTTCACACCTTTTGTACCGTCTTGGAAGGAAGAAGGAACTTCAGATACTGAAGAAATGCTCCTTTTCTGGCTGCAGCATGGCTCATTCCATGGAAGAGAACTTGGCCAAATTGACAGTGGCATTTTCTGTGGATATGTCCTTTGGTCACAGAATCACAGAATCACAGAATGACATGGGGTTGGAAGGACCCTCTGCCAGAGCAGGGTCACACAGAGCAGGTCCCACAGGGACATGGCCAGGCGTGTTTGGAATGTCACCAGAGATGGAGACTCCACCACCTCTCTGGGCAGCCTCTGCCAGGGCTCTGCCACCCTCAAAGTAAAGAAGTTCCTCCTCAGATTTAGACGGAACTTCTTATGTTCACAAGTTTGTGCCCATTCCCTCTTGTCCTGTCCCTGGGCACCACTGAAAAAAGCCTGTCCCCATCCTCCTGCCCCATCCTCCTGACACCCACCCTTGAAGTATTTATAGGTGTTGATCAGATCCCCCCTCAGTCTTCTCTTCTCCAAACTAAACAGATCCAAGTCCCTCAGCCTCTCTTCATCAGAGAGATATTTTAGTCCTCTCATCATCTTCATAGCCCTTTGCTGTACCCTCTCCAGCAGTTCCCTGTCTTTCTTGAACTGGGGAGCCCAGAACTGGACCTAGGACTCCAGATGGGGCTTCCCCAACGCAGAGCAGAGGGGCAGGATGACCTCCCTCCACCTACTGGTCACACTCTTCCTGATGCCCCCTAGGATGCCATTGGCCTTCTTGGCCAGCAGAGCACATTGCTGGCTCACAGGCACCCTGTTGTCCAGCAGGACTCCCAGGTCTTTTTCCTCAGAGTAGGTCTCCAGCAGGTCACCCACAACCTGTCCTGGTGCAGGGGGTTATTTCTCCCCAGGTGCAGCACCCTACACTTGCCCTTGTTGGATTTCATCAGGTTTCTCTCTGCCCAACTCTACAGCCTGTCCAGGTCTTGCTGGATGGCAGCACAACCTTCTGACATGTCAGTCACCTCTCTCAATTTTGTATCATCAGCAAATGTGCTGAGGGTACATTCCATCCCTTCATCCAGGTCATTGATGCATATATTGAAGAGGACTGGACCCAGTACTGACCCCTGGGGAGCACCACAGTTCAGATTTCTCTTCTTGGACAGAGCATCCAAGAAAGCACCATCTGACTACTAATTCTGATGAAGAGTTGAGGCTTTTGATACCAAAATATAGGCTTCTATTCACACAGGATAGATTTTGAGTACATACTGGAGGTCAGCTGTAAAGCATATGCATTGATATAAATGTATTCAAATTTAAATTCACGGTAGACAAGTCCTTTACTATTTCCCTGAAAATTTTTCTTCTTCAGGCAACAAATCAACAAAAGAAACAATGAAAGATGCCTCAAAGGAACACCAAGTGTAAATACTGACAATTTTACTTATTTATTTAAATGCATAGATGTTACAAAATAGATCAAGACAATGTACACTTCTTTATAGCCTCATATCGTTAGAAGTTGAAACAGGGATACAAATTTATATCTCAGTTATAACATGTATATAGCATCATATGACAATTATGAAAGAAATGTTATAAGTTCACTGTAAGATGTGTTACACAAGATTTTTAATCTGAAAAAACAGATATAACCCTGCCCACACAATTATCCAAAAAATCTAAAGAATTCTGTTGAATTAATCCAAAAAACAAGAAATGATGAAAATATATAATGAAAGGGGTGAAAGGACATTTCACTGAATAAACACTGAATAAATTTTTTTCTTCATCTTCTTTTTTTTTTTTTTTTTTTTGGCTTGGGTTCAGATAGAAAGCATAGAAATACCATAATCTTCCGATTCTCAACATCTTCAGTCCTCAGAAAACTCTTTCCTCATTGTGTATGGAAAAAAGCAACTGGAGAACATTTGCTTCTTAAATGAACCCTGCCTTTAAGCACCGTTTCAATTACGTTAGAGCACCCTACATGAAACAAAGATGTTTTAACTCCTCAGAGCTATTAGATTCCAATATTACCACTCACTCTTTAGATTTATTTATCTCACGTATTGCATCTAAGATAATTCCTGACTTGCATGATGATTTATTAAAGCTGTAGTGAGTTTGCAGCACAAAAAACTGCCCAGTGATATGAACAATGATCTCTGGCATGGGCTACAATATGACCTGAGGGATATTCCCTCTCTTCTGTTGGCCAAAAAAGCCTTCTAGCAGAATTTATATGGGTTGTCAGCATGTGGGATTCCTAAAGAATTAACCATGTGGTTGCCCAATGATAAGGGGCCAAAATCTTCTTCCACTCTGAATTTTATCTTTTGGCAGAAGACAGGGAGATAATACCATAAGGCAACCATTGCAGTCTGGTTTTCTCACACTTCACACTCAGGGGAGCTCAGCAGAGTGGGGATACCTGTCCTATCAAAAGTTTGTCCCTTCTGCTGACTTGTGAGAATTTAAAATGCATTCCCTTGCCATATGATAAAAAAAATTCTCTCTAACAGTAAATAAGCTTAAGCAGCAAGAAAGTCTTGAAATTACCAACAGCAATGATATTGTTTTTTCTTTTCTTTAATTTACCACATGGTTCATTTTTATATTTTTCTTTCTTTTCAACTTATTTTCTATTGAAATAAAGCAGTTTGAGAAGGCTGTGGTTGTTTCAGGCTACTATTGACAGAAGTTTAGTGTTCTTCTTATGAATCCAAACAGGAAGGTTAGTGCATGTTGAGACCATCAGACCAATTATGATCTGACAACCAGGATATATGAATTTTCTGTTTTGCACTGTTTTAAAGAACCCCAGAAAAACACTGTGTGCTTGGATTCTGTGAGATCATTTCATTCTAAAAGAGGAAAGCAACAGTTTTGTCCTGAAAAATTCACAACAATGGGCAAATTTCAATAGTAATTTCAACATTTAAATCTCTTATTAGGGATCTTTAAAATTTGGTATCTGAGTAATGAGGCTCCCCACCCGTGTTTTTTTAAGTACTACGTGTGATTTAGCACCTCTGAAAATTCTTCTGACATTTGAATACCTCTGTTGTACCTCATACTCATAAAGCTTTTACTACAGGTAACCAACAGCCAACAGACCTGTGATTGCTCTGCATTTAAAACTAAGAAATGGAGGAGCTATGCAATGGAACTCATTTCTCAGGAAAACAGACTAATTCATGTGTCTTTGAAATCAAGGCCAAAATTTTGAAAGAAACAAAATAAATTTGCATATGTTTGTTTTTAAAAAATCCTAAAAACCTCTTGGGTCCCTGTGAAACCAAAGCAATACATTGGCATTCTCGACCACAAGAGGGCATCCACGCTTGTGACGTGGTCACTGAAGATCATGTATAAACAGATACATGTCTACCTAGCTATCCATCTATCTATAACATAGATAAGAATATCAACATGTTTGTTTCTGTTAGGTCCCATCTGTGGTACCGCACAGGTTTGCTCTGGGAGATTCCCTCTGTCAGAATACCACGGTATTTCCCACTGTTCCTAGGGGATAGTATATGAATTATTATTATTAGGAATGAGTTGAATGAATTATTAGGAATAAATTCTTTACTCTGAGGGTGGTGGATCACTGGAACAGGTTGCCCAGGGAGGTGGTTGATGCCCCTTCCCTGGAGATATTCAAGGGGAGGCTCGACAAGGACCTGGGCAGCCTGGTCTAGTTGGGGATGTCCTTGCTAATTGTGGAGGGGTCCCACTAGATGACCTATGGAGGTCCCTTCCAGCCTGCACCATTCTATGATTCTATGAAGCCTAATTTTGCTGTCCTTAAAGCTTTAATGGAATCCTAACTTTGTCAGTCCTGCAAAAGTGATGGTAAACCTCCCATGGTTCTCACTGAGGCCTGACCCAACTCATCTCCAGTTCACAGGCGAACAAACTGACCTTAAAGACGAACACACAGCTTCCCAAGGTCAAGCCTAGATTTTCTGAACCTATTCCATTTATTTCCCCAGAGAGAGGATTTGGGATCACTAAAACCTGCTCAGCATCAATCTCCAGTCACAGCTGCCAAAGATTCAAAGATGAATTACTCTCCCCGTAATTCATTCCACTGTTATGGTGAGAGGAGGGTGCTGTTTGTTTTGGTTTTCAACAGGAATACATTTTCCTCTCTGAAGCATATAAAACTCTAATTAGAGCCTGAAACAACCATAAAATGCAACTTTGGAAGCAAATCTGGCCTAGTGGTCGTACATGACATGCTTAGCTGATAAAGATCTCACAAACACTGGAGTGTATATGGTAATATTGGAAGTAAACCTCATGTCCCACAAAAAAAGAATGTATATCTGCAGCACCAGAACATATAGGCTAGCACCAGAAGGTATCAATTGCTACCCTTCATCTTGGATGTTTAAATAAGGCAAAAAAATCACAAGCAGATATTATAAACAGCAGCACTCAATAACTAATGATATCAATTATTTCATTTTTACTCCTATGCCTCTCACAGTATTTGGACTAAAAATATTTTTAGCCTTGTTTTAGCATGTGTATACTTTCATAATTTTATATTTAGAACAGAACAAAAGTCTGAGCTAATTCCTCCGTCTTTAAAGGCACGGCACTCTGCTTGGAAGGAACTAGTACACATCTTCAAGGCTATTAGAACAGCAGCTGGGGGTCGTGTTCCTTAGAATAACCTTGAACTCATCAAGATTTTCCCTCAGTATGTAGCAGAGCAGATACACAGCCAAAAACATCCCAAGCCTTCCACAGATCTCAGTACTTTTCTTCTAGCAACACTTGGTGTCAGGTAATCAGGACACAGGCAATCAAAGCAGAGCTTTACTGGCTTGCAGTTACCCAACCCAAGAGACAAAAAGATGATAAGAATTGTGGTGATTCAAATAGGTAATAAATACAGAAAGGCCTTCAGCAAACTACTTATTAAATAAAGTGGAAAGGCAAATTCCATGTGGTGACCAAATATCCAATGAGCTGTAAACCTCTCTGGTCAAGGAAAAATATTCAGCTCATGCTTGAGTGCTTGTGGCTGGTTTTATCAGGAGCTGCTTGCATGAAATAGCTTATACCCAGATCTTTTTTTTTTTTTTGCTGTTGTCAATTACAGTGTGATTACAATAATTAATCCCTAGCACCATTATGGGATGTTGCAAAAAAACCTGCATACCTGTTTGTTAAGAGCAAAGTTTTCTATACCCACAGAAAACAAAACATTCCACAAAATCAAGGTATTTGTAGCAACTTAAAAAGTAACAGATACAATAACATATATACCCGTTATAATAATTTCAGCTGAATTACAGAACTATAAATTAATTTACAATGTCTACTCCTGTTTGGAAAGTGTACCATACAACATACACGTTGCAAATTCCAAAGTGCATAGTCATTTATGGTTAGACCTACTGCTGTAGACTCCATGGCTTAACCTGAACTTTTGCTTAAGCTCTGCTTCCTGTCTTGTATTTGAAAAAAAAAAAAAAAAAAAGAAAATGGCTAGATGCATTGTTTTAACTTTGCTGTTTTTAAAGATGTATTTTTTCCGTGCATCTTTGTCAAGTACTGGGCAGGCTGAGGGCTAGTGACCCACCCAGTGGTATTGTCTCACTGAATTCTTTCAACATATACACAGAAAACACAAAAAGATCGTGTTTCACTCCCAAAACAAGACTGGATTTTACTCAGCCCAAGTGCCTGCGTGATTGAGCACTGCCCAAGTCCAAGCCACTTTGAAACCAAAAGGAAAACAATTTCTACGGTAACCATTAGGATCCAAGTTAGTAGAACATTAAAAGTGTTCTTCTAAAACACGGACATGTTTTAAGGCAATGCACTTGTCTGGTTATTTTCCTGTCAGATCTAGCAGTGTCACTAACCAGAAGTGTCCGAAGAGCCACGGACCAGTCGCTGACATTCTCTAAGGGATGAGATTATGGGTACATGGAGAGAGGCTGTTCCACCTCACAGGCTGGAGAGCCCATTCCCCACACACAGCTGTCTTGCCAGAGGGAAAAAAAAGAATAGCTAACGTGAAGAATTCAACTTCTGATCTTTCGTTTGATATCACCAATACGATACTTCGTATTCTGGTGACAGACTGTCTCCAACACCCTCAAACGGACTGAATCAGTACTGACTTCAGGACACATGCACAAGGAGCATGAGTGAAATTACCCTCTGCTGTTCTGCTCGTTCTGCTCAGTATCGCTTTTCAAAGTTCATAAATTTCAGAGGTCTAAATGCGGCAGTGCGAGCAGACTAAACACGTATATTTAAAGTGGAGTACATTCTGCCCTGTAAAACAAAGCCAAAACTCGAGGCTATTTCAATGACATCGTAATTGTGGCAGATATTTCATTTCCTCCCTTTTTTTGATCTGTTTTATTATACGCACTGTATAATATTCTAACTTAAAGTGTAGATCCTTTTTATCAACATTCTAGTAAGCACCCATACGACATTCAGGTTTTGGCAGGAAAGCTATGAAGAAATAGATTTGTGTTTTATCAATTCATACAGATATTTTCAGGAATATATTTTAAACGACAGTCCCAATCGCTTCAGAAATTTCAATTTTTTATCGCAAATCTGTGTGAAATTTTAAAGTTGCCTGATGCTTTTGATTTGGAAATCTTTTATCTGGTTTCATGTCTGCTCTCAAGTCTGCTCTCTCCTCAAAAATTTCTCCTGGCTGAACTTCAGCCGGGGCGATAGCACCTATACTGGCAAACGTATAGCCTAGAAGACACTATGGATGCCATGTATTGATATATGGTGCTTTGTAGCATTGTATTTCTTTACCTCCCTGTACAAGAATAAATATACTGCTGGTAAAGCACCATTATACCTTCATGACTGTGTTCAGAAACATGGAAAGGTAGAATTAGGCTGTGTTGTTACACCAGAATATTTGAAGCGGTGTAGCTTCCTATCCGGTGAAGACTTTAGGTGTGTGAATTCACAACCACCGCATCTTGGCCACTGTGGTTCCTCTCTCTCTCTAGTTTTCCCATCTGTACGCCGGCGTCGTTGATGATAGCAGCAGCCGTGTGCTGAACTCTGGAACGCCAGAACCCAAGGGATGTTGTGCATGAGGTAGGTAAAATCCTGCAGTTTCTCTTGCACATACATTTTCCTCTGCTGGGGATCCCATTGACGTTGCAGGAGAAAGCCCAGGTGCCAATGGGAGGAACCACTGGGAGCGTGAGGACAATTTGTTGCTTTGCACATCACACTCCATTTTTAAAGCACAATATTAAACAATGACCCTTCTCTTTCTACAGCTATTATTTTTCAAAGGAAACCATATTCTATATTTTAAGGCACTTTAACAGAATCTAATCTTCAGGAAGCTACACTTGCTAAGGCAACATTTGTTCCCCATTAATAAATTGTTAATCTAAAAGGGTTAATGTGAGTCTTAAATTCCAAAGTGTTAAAACCAAATTATACTGTAATTTGAAAGCTAATTACACAAAAGCATACAAAAAGAAAACATCAGAGTATTATTACAATATCTCTCTACATATAATATGTGCAAACATCAATATACAAGCTTCTTGATACTCATCCTTTTTAAAAAAAAATAAAATAATGTAAACCTTAACTTATTTAAACCAGTATAAGTAGTTTGATGTTACTCCTGGGAAGCAAAGATTGTCAGTACAAGAACCTCCATAGCTTGGAGGGCAAGCAGAACATGGGACTCCTACTTTATATGGCGCTTCTCCAATCCAATTCCCCCTGGAGATGTAAAAGGAAAAAAGAATGTTTAGTTATTTCAAAGGGGAAGAAAAAAGAAAAATCATTAAATCATACTTGTTTGGAGTGATTAAAGTTAATGTCTTCAGTGTTCCCCTAAAACTGCCATGTTACTGAAGGCATACATTAATCATAGAATCGTCTAGGTTGGAAGGGGCTTTTAAGATCGTTGAGTCTAAACATTAACCTAACAGTACCAAAATATATTAAAAAAATATATATTCCTGCAGGTTACTGACAGACATTCATCCACTGATTCCCAAAAGCCAGCAGGAGAATGACCGTGTTGCCCCAGGCCCGTGATCCATTCCTTTTCCTTTAGTGCCTGTGATGAAGTCCTTTGCTTTTGCTACAGCCAAGTGATTTTTGACTCTCCAAGCTTGGGACAGACAGTGTTTTACTGGAGGGCTATATTTATGAGAACTTAGCAACATAAGCATCGGTGCAAGGTTTTTCTTGAGCACTTTTTGCTTGGTTGTTTTTTGTTTGTTTGTTTGTTGGTTGGTTTGGTTTTGGGTTTGGGGTTTTTTATTGTTTTGGTTTTTTTGTGTTTTGTTTTTTTTTTTTTTTTATCTGGCCATTAACTAAAAAGCTTAGTTTTGGTAGGTGGAAAAATGAACTGAGCAAAATCTTATCCTCGGGTTGCACTGCCCCGGGTCCACATTGTGAAGCTCTGAGGCTAAATTCATAAGAGGATGAAAACTATTCACACCAGCAATGTGTTAAAAAGAACTACATATAAGTGTTAGTGGGAGGAGAAGGAGGGCTCCCATCTGGTGAATAGAGCGGCGTAACAGAGCCCAGGGGACAGGGCGACAAGTCTGGACAGTGGCCAAGTGAAAAGAAATAAATCTGAAAGATCTGGGAACACCTGAAAAACACATCCAGAGTTTTAGGTGCTGATATAAACCCCAGGCTTTTAGAGATTCATGTAACAGTCATGAGGTAGGCAAAAAGAAAGTTAAAATTAGACTTTTTTATTTAAATGTTATGTCTCACTGAGCAGAGAACTTTCCTCCAGTTTGCATGTGACATGGTATAGCAGTGAGTAATGCAAGTATTTATGAAAAATTTTCTCATCCCCCACCTCCCAGCCAATAATATTGGATCAAAAGCCCTGGTCTGGGTTGTGCTTTGGAAGAAAGTAGGAATCTCTCAAATAATTTGCTCATTCCTACCTTCTCTTCCAAATGGGTACAGCAGACTGAGTGCTCAGGAAATATATTTAGTTTGATAACAGGTATGGAAATCCAGAGTTTGCTGAAAGCTGATTTCTGCTGTATTTGCAGTGCAATGCATGGCTGATTTGTGAGTCTGTTGGATAACCAGGTGCAAGGTCTTTCTAAACTTTGTAATTATCCTCCTTAACTAATTTTTTTTTTCATTGTTTCAGAAGCATAGATATTTTTTGGCATTACTGCATGGCATCAGTGAAAATCACAGAGTTCTAAATCCTAAATCTTTCCCAATATTAATAATTCAAGTTGGGGCTGTTATATTCAACCCCTTCTTCTTCAGAGGAGTTTCTGATGTGTTGGTTACTCAGAAGGACATGGTCTTTATCAAGTAGCAAAGAGACTTCTGCATGTGTGCCAAATGTTACAAGCCCAACGTCCTTAACTCAATTTAATTAATTCTCAGGAATAACAAACTTAAGCCACACAAGACCACTCAATATCCTTTCTGTGATCGTGCAAGGAGCAGATGTGAAAATCCCAGTTCCACTACCTATGAATCAAAGCTTTGCTCAAAATCTCATCCAGAGAAGAAGCTTGTAACTCCAGGCTCTGGTTTGCTGTTTGAGAAACAGTGGGATTCTTAGACTGAGAAAATATGAAATGTCATTGCTAATGTATTATTTAAAAAAATAATAAAAAAGGAGATATATAAAAAATATCATTTGGGTTTCTCTTTTGAACTTTGATTTTGATTTCACCTAGTCCATGTTGTGAAGTTATAAGTCAGATATGTTTTTTTGCTGCCTGATACTCCTCACATTCATTTCTTACCATCCTTTTCTAGTAAATATTAAAGACAAAAGGCATAAGTAGATATTAAAGACAAATCTCCTTGATTTCCAAAAGGGTATTTTTTCCAAGTTTTCTTACTAAATCCTATCTTTTTTTTTAAGCTGTAAAATCTTTAAAAATTCTTTTACTCATGTAACAGCTAGAATAATGACATATTCTTGCATATTCTTTACCACAAATGGACCCGTGCCACTGAGAGTTTATGGAAAACATGCTCAATTAATTATACTTACATTCCTGTACAGATCTATGGCCTTGCTTAATATTATACAGTCAGAGAAACCAGCCATTTACACTGTCCATGCTGCGTTTGAAACACTCGTCCAAACCAGACCTCAAACCAAAGCTCTCCCCCCAGCCACACTTTATTGATTCACTCTGCCCCCAGATGTAAGCTTGGAATGATATCTAGGAAATACTTGGAGAAAATTAATTTCTTCAACCAAACACAGATTTCTGCACAGCACCCTGATTTAGGGCCCTCTATGAGTGTCTACTGACTACACTTTGGACAACCTTAACATGGAGGTAAGATGAGATTTGTAGACACTGACTAGCTGGATTTTGCAGGAAACTTATGCTATGGATGCTGTTACACAGCGTGGTCACAAGCAGAAGTATCTTGTGGGCAGTAATGTGTGTTCATGAAAAATCAAGGGCCTGAGCTACAATGGAATTGCTTACCTAGAACCATAGAATGGTTAGAGTTGGAAGGACCTTAAAGATCATCCAGCTCCAACTTTCCTGCCATGGCCAGGGATACCTCCCACTAAACCTTCCAGGTTCCTTTGAGCAACCTGACCCTACCTGAGGAAGTCTCGCTTGCCATAGCCTATGTATAACAGAGTGAAGAAATAAGGAATCAAAAGTAAAGTGCAGACAGCAGAAAGAAGGAAGATAAAATGATTTTTAATAATAATAACAACAAAAGAAAACAAGCTTTTAGTTTTGTTCTGTACACATCAAGTTTTTGGGGTTTTTTCTCCATTTGTAGACCAAAGTCATGCATTTGCTGTAAGTTCAGATATAAAGTTAGAACAAAGGAGCAGCCCACAGAAAAAAGCACAAATAGAAGCCAAGCTAAAGAAAAAAAGCAGTAAGCAGTCCTATGAGAGGAGCAAAACATGCATGAATAATAATAATAAACAATATTAAAAAGAAAGCAACTCACTTTGGGGCATAGTTGCATACCAAGTAAACAGCTCGTCGCCAAACAGATCCCCAGACGTTCATATTGTGGCATGTGTGGATGGCGCAGCCTATACGATTGGAAGTGGCCCAAACCATCTGAATAAATATTTATTATTGGTGAAGTCCAAATTGAAAAGAAATATACAGATATATATATACACACACGCGCGCGTACACACACATTTATTTGAGAGATAACTATAAATACATCACAGAAAAGTCCAGCTTTGGACGGTAGGTATGGAATAGAAGAATGTAATTTATATAACCTGTGTGTAATGGGTGCACATGGGTCCATAACATCGCATGGGGCACCTGGGGTTGCAGTCCTGAGGATAAGGGAAAGCATAGTCCTTCACCTCATCATACCACGGCTTTACCAGCTGGAGAATAGATCGATACCTGGGTTTGTTTAAAAAACAGAAAGACGTACAGGTCATTTCAGATTTAGGTATTTTGGAACTTCCTGCTGTTAATCCCTCTGATGTAAGTCACCTAAATACACATTTCTCCACCCATGATAGGGCACAGTATTAAGCGATATATAACACTCTTAAGCCAAATGAGCATAGATGGATATCAATTATTACTACAATTCTGGATGATACTTGCATCAGTCTAAGATCTGGATCTCAAAAGGCTCACAAAATAGCTGTTTTGTAAGGTATCTGCTTACCTCCCAGTTCTTACAGACAGGTTCTGGCCCAAGAATCTCAGTAAATATGGAGGTCCGTGGTCCCAAATGCATGTAGCAGCCCAAGCCTCTGCAGATTTGGCAAGAGTTTCATCCCAAACCTGACAAAATAAAATATTTTTAGCAGTAGAAACAGAAAAAAACAAACAGTGATCACAGTGCAGGAACACAAGAAGCAAGTATCTTAAGTCACAAATAAGATAACATAACACATCAGACCTGTAAACTAGGTAGAGAGCTCTTCAATTCAGAAAACTGTGGGGCGGCACGTACAGGATCTAGCAGGATTTACCCTAACACTGGACAGAAATCCCATCCACATCATCAGAGGAAGCCAAGAATTCAGATATCTCCCTTTTTTTTCTGGAAAAGCCCTTCCCTGAGCAGGCATTCTCCTGCCATTTTCCCTTCTGTGTTGATGAGATCCATGTGTGGAGAGGAGTGAAACATTGGATGGGACTCAGATGGAAGTTAAAGAGAAGGAGGGGCAGACGGGGAAGAACAGTCCAGCACAGATATTACATACTCCACAAAACCCCAACACATTTGAAATAAGATCTCAGGAGTTTCTATAGCCAGGGAGAGTGTGTGTGGCAGCTTTTCATGTTTGAGGACACAAGGTCAAGAAAAGGGATTCCACAAATGCTAAGACTGTGGATAGTTTCCAGGTGTGGTATGAGTTCCATCATTTTATTCTGCAAGGGAGCTGACATTGCTCCCGGCCTGGAATAAAAAAGATGACAGCTCTGTAAGAGACAATTTGACTTCTCAAGTTCTCCTCCAATGGTAGGAACACAACAAGTGAACCTAAACACTGTCCCCTTTATATGCTTTTCCTTCTCAAATGCTTGATTTCTAACTCCACTGTTTTCTCCACAGCAAATATTGTCTCAGCGATAGCAGAGATAACAACACTAGAACCTACTGCACCACTGGAGATAAAGAATATCTCACTATTTATAAGTGCACACAAATCCTAGTATATCTTCATGTTTGAGTGAATCCCGAAGAGGCTAGATCCTAGAATTAGAAGTGTCTTTTGAATGCCCCAAATGTTTTGGTGAAGGACAGTTCTAGTGGAATGCAAATAGAAAGGCAGGAACAGTGTGCACTAAAATTGTCTACCAAGTCCTTTGCAGCTTGTTAAACACAGACCCAAACTCATAAATCTTGAGTGGCTGCGAAACAAAGAGTATGTTCTCTGAGCGTGGTATGAAATAACAGGCAAAGTCAGAAATAAACTTGTCAAAGGATAAGGGGTCCCATATCACAAATATTTTCTGTTCTATGAGCTAATGACGATTTATAGCACTGAATTAATAGTCTTAATTTCTCAAACCTGAAGAGACTGACCAAAGATCACAGACTACAACAGTAATTCATGCCATGACTCTGTCTGGTAGTTTGTGAAATTTCCCTCAATGAAAAAGAAAACATTTAATAAATTGTATGAAATTGCTATATCATTGAACCAAACTTTTGTTACTAAGGAGTGAGTGAGGTACTTCTGGATTAAAGCTGAAGAAATGCAAGAGAGGGTATAAACCATTCATGCAAATGATCTTCCATTCAAGTGGAAGCACCTTATGGAAGTTAAGATGGATAGTGCATAAAGCAGAGATTTGCTTTACACTTCTTCATAAAAGGTCCCAGAACCAAGTCAAAGCAAATTTCCTGTAAAAAGACAAAATAGAGAAGTGTTAGGAAGAACATGCTAAGAAGGAATGGTCTTCAAGCCAGGAAATACTTTGACTGTAGCTCTGAAAAAAATTGAGTTTCTAGGAGAAGTTAGAGAAGAGGGAAGAGGAGACTAAACTTGAGCACTAGGATACAAGAGAGGGGGCCTGGGGCTGCTATGGCACCAACTCAAACCCAGGAAATGCTCTAGGTCCCAAGAGGAAGAAAGCTTTGTAGAGATATTTGTTCTGCTTTCTGTCTCTGGCATTAGGTCAATCAACTGCATGTGTCCAGCATACAAATAACTCTTCACAGAATCATAGAATCATAGGATCATAGAATCATAGAATGGTTTGGGTTGGAAAGGACCATAAAAATCATCCATTTACAACCCCCTGCCCTGGGCAGGGACACTTGACACCAGACCAGGTTGCTCCAAGCCCCATCCAGCCTGGCCTTGAACCCATCCAGGAATGGGGCAGCCACAGCTTCTCTGGGCAACCTGGGCCAGGGTCTCACCACCCTCACAGCAAAGAATTTCTTCCTGAGATCTCATCTCAGTGTCCCCTCTTTCAGTTTAAAACCATTCCCCCTCTTCCTATGGCTCCACTCCCTGATCAAGAGTTCCTCCTCATCTCCCTGTGGTATTTCAGTGGTCCCAAATATAGCACTTAAAGGTGGGACAACAGTAGGCACACGCATAAGAGTTCCTACTATTAAATAAGTAGGTAATAAATATGTAGATCAAATAGGTAGATCTGATAAATTCAGGCCCAGGAAATGTGCAAGGCCAGAGCTGGCCTTTGGAACCTGCCCAGGCCCAGGGGAATGGAGAAGCCGAGGGATCCAGTGTCGGGGTTCAAACACAGCTGCGGTGTGCAGCCATGAGGGACAGCTCCACCAGGACCGTGATACCCCATAAACACCCTCCTTCACTGGGATTAATCATGTTTCTGGCACAAACCCTCCCTGCCAAGGAGGCTGAGCATGAGGCTTTGCGTGCTTGCTCCCAAGTGACCTGGCTACAGGCCCACAATAATCTAAACGTACGCTGCATTTGCACAAATAGCATCGAGCTCCTGACTTCCACCCAGCATATTTTCACGTACTAAATAGCCTTGCAAAATAGCATGTTAGGTGTTTGAAAGAAATGTGAAGACTGCTATTGCTATTAAATATGCCCTCTCTCAAATAGGCATGACCCTTGCCTTGGACAGTGAGAACACTGCTAGTCCACTTTCATTTCTCCTCAGTCTCATTTTCTAGTCCTCAGGAATCATCTGCAGCATTCAGCTGGTAAAGTTTGAGGAGGTTGTTTCAAATTCAGTTAAAAAGTTGTGGGTTTGGCAAGTAAGTATTACTGTGATATTCTGTGAATTCTGCTTCCCCTTGTCTATTCACTCTTGACCACTCTCTGGACATAGGATATTTTTGGCAAACATAAAAAAAAGAAAGGAAGAAAGAAAGAAAGAAAGAAAGGAAGGAAGAAAGAAAGGAAGAAAGGAAGGAAGAAAGGAAGGAAGAAAGGAAGAAAGGAAGAAAGGAGGAAAGGAAGAAAGGAAGAAAGGAAGAAAGAAAGGAAGAAAGAAAGGAAGAAAGAAAGGAAGAAAGAGAATGCAGAATCTTTTAATTTCCTTCATTCCTTAGCAGGCTGGTGAAAAGCTTTTATAGAGTCACCTCATGCTATTTAAATAATTTTTATTTCATGGGGGAAGATGAAATGCTTCACCTTCTTGATTTTAATTTCGTAAAAGAAAAGGTGGTCTCAGACCCTCAGGGACTAGCTCTAGATCATTGCCGCAAGAAAAAGCAAAAAATTAACATAGTCTGAAGAACAAAAATTATTATCTCATAATGACCTAAATTCTAAACTGTAAGAGACTGTACCATTAGTTTTCCCCTTTCAAAAGAAGTCTGATCCTGAGTCCAGACTATTCTGTATCTCAATTCAGTCACCTGTTTGGGGGATGTAAGCGAACAGGGCAAAAAACATTTAGATTTTTAAACCCATGAGGTTTCACTGTTGTACATAGATAAGTAGCATATAAAGAAATAGAAAAATATCCTAAAAAGAGAAACCTAAAAGCCAAATGGGCAGTTTCTGTATAAGGAGAATTTAAAAAGCTCAAGGTAGTTAGCGAAGAGTTTAAAGGAACACTGCCATAAACAAGATTACAATCTCTGAAGTGATGGCCAGTCCAGTGTTTCTATTAAATACGCTAGAGAAAGCTCCCTGTCATGAACACAAAATTGCAAAAGGGAAAATGGAGAAAGATTAGCATACCCAGTGGGTCAAGATCTGAGGAGGTGATCTGAGCTGACTCATCCTCAAATGTTAATCATGCAAACTCCCAGTGCCAAAATATGCTCATTCTCTCCCCGGGGACAGGAAATCTTCATTTGTTAGCTCCTTAGCAGTTGGGGAAACTGTCACCTTCCTTCCACCCAGGATAAAGTTCCCACCCACCCTTGCTCTCTAGATCACTAATTTGGTCTAGTGTGGAAACCCTCCCCACTCTTCAGTTGGGTCTAACTGAGCTGAGATGGAGTTAAAGCATCTCACCACACTTCCACTGGCAACTTGAAGTGAACATCCTTTGGTCAATTTATTTTTCCCTCCTCAGCCAAAGATTATTTTCCTAGAAAGCCGCCTGACTGTGCTTTCTGCACTGCTCCCTGCAAAACTACACTTCAAAACTACCCTTCACTTGAAAATTGTCAAGGGGACTGAAGAGATAGGACAGGGCAATGTTTCAACTTGGGAAGTTTCAACACCAGAGACCACTTTATGAGGCTTTATGAGGCAGCTCTGGGGTGTTCTCTGCACTCGTGCAGCACGTGCTGCTTGAGAGTTAGGACGAAAATCTTAACATTAATAAAGTCAGCAGGAATTTTGCCAGAGAGGCCATTCACGCAAGATCAGGGTTTTTTGTTTGTTTCACTCTGTAAACAAATAGTAAACCAATTTTTTTTATTCCCATAATGTGTAATAAGCAATGGACTTAAAAAAAAATCTCTTTAATGTTGAATTAAATTCCTTGAAGCCCCCAAAGTGATTTTCCTTTCTGAAAGGAAGCTTTCTAATGTTGTGGGTCCCTTCCTATAGCTGTTTCCATACCTGCCTCTCAGTTTTCTTAGATAATTTATAGGTAGATGGGATGGAATTTCCATTTTGTTCGTGGTTGGTACAGCTTTGTTGGACAGGAGGTTCTGGTCACAACTATTCTTTTAGTTATTAAAATGATGGTAAAGCTGAATACATGTTATGATGAAGTAAAAGGAGAGCAGCAACTACAACATTACAAAGATCCGTCCATATAATAATTGACAGTCCCCTTCCTACATTGACAGCTATGCTTTAATTTGAGGAATGGTGTCTTGCCCATTTTTATCCATAATTTGAACCTAGAAACACAGTTCTTCTGCTTCTTCTCATTACAGTCAGAATTTTACTCCCAACACCCATGGCTTTCTCTCGACACCCAGCTCAACACATGCCTTAAGGGGCAAACCCTGCTGCAGAACAGGAGATAAAGCTGAAAAGAAGCAAGGTACTTAGACAGTAACCTCACTGTTATATCTGTAAGTAGAAAACATCAAACAAGTGTATGCAAAACTAATTAAATAATCCCAATCACTTGTTCTTACTGCAAACTTTCTTAATGGCTGATGTGCTTCTGCAAACATACTGCTACTCTGGATGCATTTACCTGGTGGTAATTTTATTTGAAAAGGGGACACCTCCCACCAGAGCAGGTTGCTCCAAGCCCCATCCAGCCTGGCCTTGAACACCTCCAGGGATGGGGCAGCCACAGCTTCTCTGGGAAACCGGGGCCAGGGTCTCACCACTCTCAAAAGAAAGAACTTCTTCCTAATGTCTAATCTAAATCTCCCCTCTTTCAGTTTAAAACCATTCTCCCTTACCCTATGGCTCCCCTCCCTGATAAAAAGTCCCTCTTCATCTCTTCTGGAGCCCCTTTAGGGACTGGAACAGACTCTAAGGTCTCCCTGGCACCTTCTCTTCTCCAGGCTGAATCCCCCCAACTCAGTCTGTCCTCACAGCAGAGGTGCTCCATCCCTCAGAGCATCTTTGTGACCCTCCTCTGGACTGTTCCAACAGGTCCATGTCCTTCCTGTGCTGAGGACTCCAGAGCTAGACACAGTGCTCCAGGTGGAGTCTCATTATGTCAGGTCATTTTCTGAGAGATCTTTTCCATATCTAGAAAGATAATACAGGATATAGGTGCATTTAATTAATAATAATTTCGTATTTTGCTAAACATGAGGAAAAACTCAATCATAAAAGGGGCCATGTATGACTATTATGTTAGTTGCTTGATGGATGCCTCATTTCTCATTGCTTGGGAGAGAAGGTTTTCAAACGTTTTCTAAGATGAGAGGGGGGAGAAGGTTTCCTTACTCCATCAAGGCTTTCTCTCATATTGTGAGTGATGCAAATGAGTTCTGAGATTATAGAGCATCCGAAGTATCACTAGATAAGTCAAGAAAGGAAAGGACAAATGTCTTGGAACCTTACACAGACCCGCAATGGATGTTTTTCTTAAAACCAGATAATCCCTCCCCCTGCAAGTGTAAAAATGTTATATTCCTAAATTGCTTTTTTTATATCAGAAAATGATCATGCCTTTTTGGCCCATTTCTGCAACTGTATATTCCTATTTCAAAAATAATCAGAATTACAACACTTCATAATTTTAAAATGGAAAAATAATCTGGCTGTTTTGTATATATAGAAATGGGCATCCATTTCTATTATATCTATTCAACACATTGTCAAAATAAAAAAGACAATTCATAATTTTCACTTCCCAATATTGCTGATACCTACCTTTGGATTCATGATCTGTTTGATAAAATCTGCAAAACACGCTGTGGTTATTGTATTTTTTTCCCCACAGAAAGCAATCTGTCAACACTTTACTACATTTACTTTCCTCAAGAGTGATGTTACATCGTCTTTTTGTGATAACTCACAACTTCAAAAGTAAAAATAAGGTACATGCAGATAAAATGTTTACTTCAGCTTTCTTATATGTGAAAAAAAAGGACCAATTCAAGCAGTAAAATACCTACCTCTAAGTAAAACAGATACTTAAACCTGTAATGTTATTAGAGCTGAGAAGGTCAATTGAAAACCAACATTTTACTTGCCCCCACTAAAGATGTCATGACTGAGAAAGAATGATTGATACAGTCATCTGGAATTGAGCCTGTTTGTGAATTGGTGTTAAAGTTCATTATTTGGAAGAAGAGAAAGTTCAGATCCATGATTCCTGACAAATACAGGGAGTGAGGAAAAAATAAAAATCCACCTAACCCTTTCATGGTCTAGTTCTTCATTACACAAAGCATGGAGAATGAAGGAGTATTGATGGAGCTGACCACGTAGCCAAGGTTGCTTTTTCATGAAAAAGCAGAAACATTTTAAACTTCTTCCCTCCCCCCGATTTCCTGATTTTCAGAGATAAAAATTAATCTGTTTTCAGAATTATCAGATTCCTTCCCTGAAGTTCAAAATCCAGATTTCCAGTGACAAAAGAAATAATCTTACTGTTGCTATATCTTCATACATATGGTGTATGACAGAGATACAGCAGGGGGGAAGCAAATGGCAGTGAATGTCCTCTTCTCTGCAAGTGTTTATTAATGGTAACATGTAGCAAGAATTTGTGATGGTTTGAAGGTTACAAAGATGATTAGGGGCTTGGAATATCTCTCTGATGAGAAAAAACTGAGAGACTTGGGTCTTTTTAGTCTGGAGAAGAGAAGACTGAAGGGGAATCTGATTAACACCTATAAATACTGCAAGGGTGGGTGTCGGGAGGATGGGGCCAGGCTTGTTTCAGTGGTGCCCAGGGACAGGACAAGAGGAAATGGGCACAAAGTGGAACACGTGAAGGTCCATCTCAACCTGAGGAGGAACTTGTTCACTTTGAGGGTGGCAGAGCCCTGGCAGAGGCTGCCCAGAGAGGTGGTGGAGTCTCCATCTCTGGAGACATTCAAAACCTGCCTGGACACGTTCCTATGCAACCTGCTTTGAGTGGACTTGCTCCGACAGGGGGTTGGACTGGATGATCTCCAGAAGTCCTTTCCAACCCCATAGCATTTTTTTTCCTTTGATTCTGTAATTCCATGTAAGTACTAAGTGACCAAAATACAGAGTGATACACTATATTAATACCTTCCTTGTTCTGCATGGGTATCTGTGTGTGAAGAGGATGTTTTTAGAAGCATTTAACTTTACAGGCCTCACTGTCACAAAGAAAACATGAAATGCAAGGGAGAAGTAGGAGCCCTCCTTCCTTGAGGCTGCCAGCTAGGAGAGATGGGCTAACAAGGGAATCGAGGAAGATGTGGTCTTCACCAGAGGCTGTTAATCATCATTTTAAAACATTCAAGCAATACAAAACTGTGCTTCCATTCTTCTTTTGCCATCGTAATCCTTAATTCTTCCTGGTTCTGTTTCATTTGCCAGAGGCAAGGAAGCTCCCCTTGCTTGCACAGGAGAATAGAGAACCTCAGCAGGGCACTGCTCTGAATACTAAATACCAGCAGCAGCCCTCAGTACTTAACTGAGGGGTGTTTTTTAATATGACATATCAGCTAGGATAATATTCTGCATATTTCTCAGTGGCAAAGCAAGTATTTTAAGCAGCATATTCACACCATGGTCACTCACTATCCTGGTAGGAATTCCTTGAATGCCCATCAGGCAAGAACTGCTGCCTGTAATGCCACCACCGTCACAGCGTGACTGGCCCCTCAGCTGGTTGCCACCAACTGCACAACCAGAGTGACAAGCATTAGGTACAAGTCTGAGCACAAATCCAAAGCAAAAAAAGTTAAATACTTCATTTTAATCATAGAATTACCTCGAAGGGACCTTTCAGATCATCACATCCAACCATCAATCCAACACTTACAGAAACCATCACTAAACCATGTCTCTAAGAACTATGTCTGCCTGGCTTTTAAATACCTCCAAGGATGGTGACTCCACCACTGCCCTGGTACCCTGTTCCAATGCTTAATAATCCTTTCAGTGAAGAAATTTTTCCCAACATCCAATCTGACCCTCCCCTGGTGCAACTTGAGGCCATTTCCTCTTGTTCCATGGCCTGTTCCCTGGGAGAAGAGACCGACCCCCCCTGGCTACACCCTCCTTTCAGGGAGTTGGAGAGAGCCAGAAGGTCTCCCCTCAGCCTCCTTTTCTCCAGGCTGAACACCCCCAGCTCCCTCAGCCGCTCCTCACAAGACTTGTGCTCCAGACCCCTCACCAGCTCCATTGCCCTTCTCTGGACACACTCCATTCCAGCCACTCAATGTCTTTTTTGTGGTGAGGACCCCAAAACTGGACATAGCCCTCGAGGTGAAGCCTCACCAGTGCCCAATACAGGGCAACAGTCCTCTTCAACAGCTTCTTTTCTCAAGTGCAGTTACATGATGAGATTGGAAATGAAATTTTGGGATGCACAATTTGAATACAGTTGCATGCCAAGGCTGTCACATTTCACCATAATAGTAACTGCTAATTCGTTCTTCAGTTTTGGCATCTTGTCATCAATATATGTTTAATGCAGACTCATATTAGTGCCTTCAGATTGTTATTTTGGCACAAACAAATCCACAGTAGCTCCTATGAACCTCAGAATGGCGCCCAATAGGATTTTCTTTTAGCAATGATCAGTCAAAATCATAACTTTTCTACCTCAGACTTCTGATTTTATTTCCCATTAGCCCCATGCTCCTGCTTGTTTGCCCAGGTGAAGATCAGAACCTCTTACTTCCAGAACGGTAGCAAGCGGGGAAGAAGAAAACATCGATACTTCCTGCAAGAAAAGGTTTGGGAAGCTGAGGGATGAAATGCGATGTCTCCAGCCTCTCTGTGCAGCTGCACTCCACAGCTGCTAGACAGGTCCCATAGGGGTTTAGCAGATGCAGGCTGCTGCCCTCCAGCCTGCAAGTCTTGTCCTCCTGGGTCCTTCTTCCACCTGTCACTTGCTTGTGTGGTGGCCCTGTCTCATAGACCCCACAGCAGCCTGCAGGGCACACGAGGGACCCTTCCACACCTTCTCCCCTTCTCTTTTCTATAGGGAAACCTGTAGCATTGTCAGGTTCAGAGACTTTCTCTAGGTTCATCCCCCACATCTGCTATCCCAAACCTGGCCCAAAGCTTAACAAAACAAACCACCAGCCCTTCTGCCTGCACACTTTTTCAGCGGAGTGACTGAAAGAGCCTCCTCTCTTTGCCTTCACTTTTTTTAAATACATACTGTGTGATGAAAACATATGAGCTCATTGGAATTTATAGACAGATTTGGCAAACTGTATATATTTACTTGGGCTCTGAGATCATTTGGACTCTAGGCTCGCTCCCTCACGCTCTCTCTCTAAGAATATGAATACTTTTTGCTCTTAACTGCCACCTGTTAGAAATTTTACTGCTCATACTGTAATCGGTGCCTACCACATGTGCAAGCCCTTTCCTAAACGCATTAGGTACTAATTATAAAGTTTACACAGAAAATTGCCCAAGTGTACCCTCTGGAGAAAAAAGGGCCTTGGTGGGAATCACAGTTCTGCACTTCATTCTTTTACAAATAAATAGAGGGTTAATACGTCAAGCTGCTTGTCCAATACTCCATTGCAACTCAAAGAAAAAATGTGCTATGTTTTATAGTCAATTTACTCTCGTATAACCAAACCTCCAAACCTCTGATTCATACTTCTGAAGGGCTCAGTATTAGAAGGCCTCTCCTATAGTAATCAGGGCATCACCAGACAGATGTCCAAGAAAACTCATTGCCAGAAACTCTTTTCTTATGAAAACTCAAGTCTATACTTTACGCAGAAGTTTCCATTCCTGGGTGTCTATCTGGTCCAAATTCAAAATCCAATCAGTACCTGAGGGGGGCCTACAGGAGGGATGGGGAGGGACTTTTGATCAGGGATTGAAGCCATAGGACAAGAGGTTTTAAATGAAAAGAGGGGAGATTTAGATTTGATACTAGAAAGAACTTCTTTGCTGTGAGGGTGGTGAGACCCTGGAAGAGGTTGCCCAGAGAAGCTGTGGCTGCCCCATCCCTGGAGGGGTTCAAGGCCAGGCTGGATGGGGCTTGGAGCAACCTGGTCTGGTGGGAGGTGTCCCTGCCCAGGGCAGGGGGATGGAACTGGGTGATCTTTAAGGTCCCTTCCAACTCTAACCATTGTACGATTCTACGATTTGAAGCTTGACCACTGCTAATGGTCAATTTATTTCTTCTAAAGGTTGTCAATATTTCTTTTCATGTTTGGCACTAGGGTTTATAAACAATAAGAAAAAAGAAAATTGCTAGGCTGTCAAATTTAATAACAATAAGCTTTCCCTGATATGCTATTATTTGTTTAGCTTTTGGAGAAGTTAAATATCAGAACTACATATCTTAAAATACTCAGTGCTTTCCTAACCTACTGCAAGGCATATTTTAATTGGCAAGAGCTTATCTCAGAAGTGGTAACAAAAAGGACCAAACTTTGCCTAGCTCCATGTCACTCTGACAATTGTACCTAAGTCTGGAGAGGAAGGTGTCTGACCTCTATCTTTCTAAATGTGAGCAAGGCAAATTGCCTTTTCTCAAAACCACAAAATGTGAATGAAAAATGTATTTCTTCCGTGGTGCTTTGTTTCTCTTCTATATGAAAAAAAAAAAAATCCACATTTTTTACTATTTTTGTTACTGACCACAGAAGTTTTCATTAAAACAAAAAATGTACTTAATTTCTTTAAAAGTTTTCAAAGAAAATACTCATTATTTTCTAAGTAGCTCTAACTAAAAGATATGAGCAGCAGGACACAAAAAGAAAACACAGAGGAGCTTCTTCTTTCTGCAGGATAAAGAATGAGAACAAAAGCCTTTTATTCTCAGAAGAAGAAAGCTCATTTTAAGATTCAGGGTCTTTATAGAGTTTAGCAGATATCAAAATGCAGATAGAGACACAAAACCAGCTGATTCTCAGGTGAATTAAAATAGACCTCAAACCCCATCCCGCGGCACCAGCAGGTGTATTCATACATGGAGATGCTGGGGCTGAAGACAATATTCTGCGTACAAAAAGCAAACAAGTGGTTATCTTGAGGTTCCTATCTTTTGCTGTCCGTATGATATACATTTCTACAGACCTGGATTCATTATTCTTTTCAGATTTTTTATTTATTTTTTTCAGGCACAGAAAGGGGATAAAAATATTGAGAGGTTTCACATTACTATCATCTCCATTCATGTATGAAATGAAACCCTGTGTTCTTTGGATCCAGATTCTTGTGAAAAATGCCCTGTCTCTGTTTTTAGCCAAGAAGTTCAAGAGGTGCTACATTTAATAATAGAGGAATGTCTAATTCTGAGGGCTCCGGGCAGGCTGCTTTTCTATCAGAGACTTTCTTAGGTTGTTTTTTGTTTGCTTAAACTCCTAGAAGGCTTTCTCCTAATACTAAATTTAAATAATGTAAATGTTCTCTTCTGAAACACCATCAAGATGGATGTTTTAAAATTCGTATGCATGAAACATTGGAAAGGAGCTCTAATACCAAAGTAAGATTAACACAGTCATTCTTTATCACAATATTTACCATATTTACCAACAATTGTGTTTTGGGGGAAGTTCCTCAGATTTTTCAAGGAGTGCTTTCCAGGACAAATATCCTCTGTCATTCACTCTGAACAGAAATTGTGGCTTTCGCATTTCTTATAGCTAAGCAACCGCTTTGATTTGACCTTAGGTGAACACCAGAATAGCTACTGGGAATGAATGGGTGTTCCTCACCTTCTGTAGATGAAACTCTGCTGGAAAAACAAGCAGTATCTTGCATCTCACTGGTGGCCAATGAGTAGAACAGTGTTGCGTTATTGACAGTGGTGCAGTAGGAAATAGAGCTGTAGAATCATAGAAAGGTTTGGGTTGGAAAGGATCTTAAGGATCACTGAGTTCCAACCCACCTGCCACGGACAGGGACACCTCCCACCAGAGCAGGTTGCTCCAAGCCCCATCCAGCCTGGCCTTGAACCCCTCCAGGAATGGGGCAGCCACAGCTTCTGTGGACAACCTCTTCCAGTGTCTCATCACCCTCACAGTAAAATAGGTAAGTAGATAAACTCACCTGTGAGGCAAAAGAGAGCTGGTTAACTATTGGCCAAAAATAGCAGAAGATGAGCTCCATCTAGCCTCGTTTTGTTTTAGCCTACTGCCAGTTGAGACATTTTACCTCCATTGCAGAAAAAAGGCTGAATTTTCTGTAAAATCACTGCTTTCTTTCAAAGCTATCATGCAGACAGACACCCCTAACTGGAACCATGTAAACCACATTGGTTCTTTCTGGTTTATTCATGGATGGACTAGATGATATGTCCGGCTAATATGATCCTTCCAACCTAGACAATTCTATGATTTACTTTCTGCTCTGTCATGATGAAAAGCAGTTTAAGACCTTCGTACCCTGACTCTCCAGTTGATTACATTATTTCAACCTTCAACATGTACATAGGGTTTACGGGAACAGGGCTGTATGATGGAAAAAGTAGCTTCTAGAGTAAATTCTCCATTGCATTGTGGCACTTGTATCTTTAAACGTGCATGGTTAAGATGATGGGTCTAATCTGCTTTGGCAGCCAAGGGTGCTGTTCACTTATTTAACCAAAGAGCCGTAAACGAACTGCAACTGCAATTTGCTGCAGTATGCAGAAGTATTGCAAGACATGCACAGGGAAATTAAGGAAACATTATGTACGCGCATGCATCTTAATTAAAGCCATGAAAACTATCAGTAAATACGTAAAGGGTAATGTCTGAAATAAAAACAAATAAATAAAGACAAATTCTGCTGGGCAGTTAAAAAGTACATTCAAAGATTAATTATCTGACTTTTGGAGGGAAATAATTAGGTTAGACATTTGGAAATCATTTCGATTCCTAAGGTAAAATATTTGCCAAGAGATGTGACTGAGACAGCATCACTATATGTGTTCAGAAGTAGACAAGATGAAAACCATATGTATTTAATGCAGAAGGAAGTCCTGCAACAGGGCAGGGATAAACTATATGAATTAAGAGATCCCATCCAACTCATTAGACATAAATCTTGAAGGAACTAGCCCTGCAATCCCTACTCACAGACATGGATGATTTCAGTGGGACCATGTAGATGAGCCAGGGCAAACAACTCAAGAACAAAATGTCCTCTAAGATTTAGAATGGTTTGTAAGAAACCACACTGACAACAGTAAAAAAAAAATAAAAATAGGTAAACAAGAAGCTTATTTATCAGAAATACTTTTGAATTGGATAAAAACCCAAGTTAAATCATTTTTCCATGTCTATATGAAGGATTCAGGTATCAAATGGGACTTTGGAAAACTTGAAGTAGTTTTTTTTTTTCATTTTGTCTTACCCATCACCTACTGCAGATTCACATAGCATTTTTTTTAGATTATCTTGACAGAAAGAATATTTGATTAAGGTTTTCAAATTTAAGACTGAAATAATAATGCGGTTGTTTACATATTTGACCACTAAGTAAGCTGGTTTTATGCTTCTCTGACCTGACTTTGTTAGTTGTCTGCGGATCTTTGTGGACAGGAAGCAAAGGTTCCAAATTCATCACCTCAGCAAAGGGTCAGTCATGGGCCACAGATTTCCCCCATGACTCACATGGGCTCCCTCACAGGACTAAAGGAGCTTCTTTTGGAACACAATTACTTTTATTTTAGAACAACAGTTCATTTCCTTTCTCCATTTTATCTCAGTCTTTCATGTGGATTTACTAGAAATGAATAGACTCAAATTCTCCATTCCCTTCCAGCTTCTCTGCCACCAGCTCATGAGAAACTGTCTTTATGTTGCCATGAAATAACTCCAGTGTATCCAAACTAACTAATTTAAGGCTAGTCTGGGAACCTTTCCCTATTTTGAGTCCTACAAAGTGACATGTTCAATGTGTGGCAAATTTTCCCAACTATTTAAGTGCGTTTATGCAATCACTGAACAAAAGGGAACTGAAACTATATCAGAACATACCTAAACAGGCTCGATTTTAGAGCATTTTTCTGCTCTTAAAGTCTTTACACAGCATTCCACAAACTTTCAGCTTCATGTTTCTGAGTGTGTGATCCTGCCCTATCTATTATACTTCAGACATACTACTGCCAGTCTTTTAGTGATTATGTTGACCAGTACTGGGCACAGGACTCATAGAATCATAGAACGGTTAGAGTTGGAAGGGACCTTAGAGATCATCCAGTTCCAACCCCCTGTCATGGGCAGGGAGACCTCCCACTACACCAGCTTGCTCAAAGTCCCATCCAACCTGACCATGAACTCCTCCAGGGATGGGGCAGCCACAGCTTCTCTGGGCAACCTGGGCCAGTGCCTCACCGCCCTCACAGCAAAGAATTTCTCCCTGAGATCTCATCTGAATCTCCTTTCTTTCAGTTTAAAACCATTCCCCCTCATCCTATGGTTCCATCCCTGATGAAGAGTCCCTCCCCATCTCTCCTGTAGCATCTCTCAGTGCATGTGAAACTGTAAAGAACACACCTCTACACAAGCACCTGCGCAACTGGGTTTTGCACGCACAGTGACATGGGTTACAACAAAGGCCATATGGACTTTTATGAAACTGGCCTCAGGTGGGGCTGATTGTAGGGAAGGTAAAAGCATTTGATTCTCATAGGAACAGGCACTTCATTAATGAATGTTTTGGGAGCCTAAAGATAGTACCTACACATACTAAAGGATGTTTTATGAGGATATGTCACATTTCAGCTGCAACACGTTGCAAATCTTCACTGACATACCGAGTAGCTGAGACGTTCCAGAAAGGCAACACAGGCCTCTACAGAACAGAATTGTCATTCAGAGAAAGGGATTTGCTTGTTCACAGACTTCCCCTGGATCTGCAGATTTACGTACCTCTCACACTAGAGAGGTGCAGGCAATTCTGCACCGCACTTCTTCTGAACCATGAATTTTATGGAATTCTGTGATTTCTCCAGAAGAAGCACCCAAAGCCAAGCAGATGATTTTCAGCCTTTGCCAGACCAAAAGGATGGTCTCAACTTTCTTTCTGCAAGCATGGCATCAGCTTTTAGATCTCAAGCAAAGACTGGAGAGAATGGCAGTTTTAGGATGAAGAAGAATGAAGGATATCGCAAGAAGACATGGGGTCTTTGAGCAACCTGGTCTGGTGGGAGTTGTCCCTTCTCTTTCAGTTTCCTTCACAGAACTCCCCAACTCTAGACTTGTACTTGCAGAAAAACTTCCCACTGAAGACATGAGGAATACCAGAACCAGCACCAAAAGAACTACTTTAAAGCCTGACTCATAGGATGCTAATATCCCAAGAGAAAGATTACTCAAAAGTCTGATGGGCAAAAGAGATGCCTGTTCCTTTTGCGAGATATTGATAATGGAACAATGCCTCCCATCCTTGCTTTTGACTCCGCAATGTGTGAGAAGTAGACAGCATCAAGGGAAGGAATAAAATGTGTTAAGGACAAAAGCCCCAAAAAGGTTGCATGTGGAGAACTGGAATCACAACCCGTATAACTAAACTCTGAGTTCATACCAGTGGAGAAGAAAAAAGCAAATGGAACCGCACAGCAGTGAGAATGTGATTACAGCAGCTCATGAGAAGACAGTTCCTAACTGTTGTGAACAGGACACTAACAGAAACAGGAAAAAAAGAACAAAACACAACTTAATATGACTGTGGGCAGGCAAAAGATGAGAAGATGTCTTTTTCTTACCCTTCCAAACAGTTTAGTCCTTCTCTACTTCAACACACTTACAGGAGATTTCCACAACTTACTGCATCTGTAAGTAATTCCAGCTCTCTACCATGTGACATCCTCTTCACTCATTGTTAGGGGAAATGGGAAAGGCTGTTCTCCTCACTACCACTGCACTTTTCCTTATGCAGAAACTATGCAGAGACCAAAGAATGGACCGAGGCAACTCAAATGACCATTAGTGATACAGAGGTCCCCAGTCTCGGTATGGCTTACAGCACCGTGTCATCTTCAAGACCTCCTTATCAAAACCTTTCTGCAGCCACAGAGGTAAAAAGTCAAATAGATGCAGCCATGGTTACAAAGCAGAGAGCAGAGCAAGCCATGTGGGATGCTGTTCACTGGATTGCTTTTTTTTTTTTTTTTTCTCTGTAATGCACAGGTAAATTCTGAAAACAGAATTGGTAACAAAGGGGGTGGCTGCCCCCTGGGGATGCAAGTTCGAGCTGCACTTTGGATCATTACCTAGGTATCTTGAGGTGCTGCTCTGAATTTTGCAGCATGATGTCAAAAAGTACTTTGAGAGTGGGAAACCATACATGAAAGAAAGTATCACACCTTGCCCTTGAGATTACTGGTGGGAACACAGGTACATCTTAGAATAGTAGAATAGCTTGAATTAGAAGGGATTTTAAGGATCACCCAGTTCCAACCTCTCTGCCATGGACAGGGACACCTCCCACCACACCAGGTTGCTCCAAGCCCCATCCAGCCTGG